>VZRL01000431.1:47125-57939 GCA_013397895.1 Origma solitaria | reverse complement strand
CGGGGAGGGCAGGCTCGCTCGGTTGGGATGCACTCCGCAGGAAAGAGTGATAGTGTTTGTCGGCTTCGAAATTAACGCACGGTCACTGTCTTCTGCCTGCTAAATGCTTTGGCAGGCAGTCATCAGTAAGCTGCAGGGACATCTGGAACACCCTGGACATGGAGAATAAATGATGCTCTGGTTGCTGCATGTTGCCACTTAATCACAGAATCAATTAGGTTGCAAAACACCTCCAAGAACATCGAGGGTGCAGGACTCTCAAAGGCAGAAGAGTTTAAGCCCAGTTCAGATGTATTTTGGTAACTGCTGTGCTGCCAAATGGTAACTACACATCTGGGACAAAAGAGGTTGTATTCTCAGTTAAAATTCTTAGTTTAACACAAAACAGCACTTCTGTCCTCTAACATCAAAGCAACAGGCAACTTCTATGAGGCATCTATAGCATAAGAATGGCTCTCAGTAAAAATATCTTCAGAAAAAATCACAAATATTTTGAAAGCAATTTGCTTGAAAATGGTTAGATTGTTCTCTAAGGTTAGATCATTGTCCCTCAAGTTTATCTGCTCTGAGTTGGTTTGAGCTGAAAATAGGGGAATACCGGCAAATAAAAGTAACTGTAGACAAGACTGTCTAGTGTTTTTATCCGTTTTTTCGTTTAAAAAGATCAGGGATATATTTTTTAAGGTTCACCAGCTAAAGCCGTAGGCAGTCTATGGCATTCAAAGAGCCCTGCACTGCCTGCATTGAATTGGTAGAAAAACGTGCACTTCCACTTCGAAGAGCCACTAAAAGCCCAGAAGTGACTCAGAGATCAAAACTGTATTCTCCTGAGCTGCCTACATGTGTACAAGCAAAGGGAAGATCAGTCAGATCCCAGAGAACATGTGGACTGCTAGCTTTATCCATGACCTCTCTTCAGCAGCTCTTTGCAAACAGCACATACAAGTATTTGTGATGTGGCTTCCAGCTCAGTACACTCTTGCCAAGATGGGCTCCCATGTCTGTTTGCTGCTGAAGTATCTTAAGATGAGGAAAAAAGACCTGTATGACCTTTCACAAAGATGCATTTCAGTCCATTTCTAGGTGACTGTAGGTAATGATCTGAATCCAAAGGCAGTGTTCAGTCTCTGCCCGTTCCATGCTTTCTGCTTCGTCTAAGAACATCTCAGTATTGGCAGGTTGTTTTATTATTGACATTTTGTGATTAGTAGTTAGCTATGAAGGGTCATCACTCCACCCATGCAGAGCTTCCATGGACTTCAATGCAAATCCAGTGTGAGGGTAGAAAAGAGAAAGAAGTCCCTGATTTGTATGCTCACAGGCTGTTGAGATGAATAGGAGTGGAAATTGCTTAACTCTCGCCAGGGAGTGCTCTGCAACTCACAAGATTAGGCTTGAAATGCCATACAGAACTTTATCCTGTAGGAGTTCATAGATAAAAGCCCCGCTTGTATTAGTGCAAGCAAGGCCCACAGCATTTTTTGACTGTCTGTACAGCACTTTTCGTTTTATAACTGCCATGTCGCAGAGCTTGCCTGACATGTGAAGTACAACTCAGTAGCTTGCTATCCAAGGAAACTTCTCTAGCTGTGTGTTAGCTCCATGTTTTGCCCTAGACACAGGACCTTTAGTTCCGAGTATATTGTCAAGTCTGCTCTTACCCAAATGAGCATTAGCCAAAATGGCTTTCAATTTCATACAAACTGCAATGAGCTCTCCTAAGACTGAAGGAGCATGTAGTAATTTATTTTGGTGCTGACCATTCTGAGTGTGTTGAATCTGTGAAGCACCTTGCTTTGACAAGCACCTCACTGGGCGTTTCATGCTTGGTGTCGGAGTATCAGGATATCACATCCATTCTCTGGATTACTGAACTGTGGTGCATAATTGTCAACACTGTTCCTAAGCCTTGAGTTCCAGGCAGGTCATCTAAGGACATTGAGGCATGAGAACACTGTGTCTACGTAACAGGAACACTCTTACAAAGGGCTTTTGGTAGCTCCAGAGACTCAGTCGTGGCTTGAGACAAAAGCAACCCATCTCATCTTTGTGAAACTGTGTACTGTCCTATGGTCTCAATCTGTTTTAATAAAGTATTTTTCTATACTGATATCTCAGAAGCAGGAAAAAAGCAGAAGACATCTCTTAAAGGACATACTTAAATTCGCAGATACTGCTTTTGATTGCCTTTCAACTCGCAAGGCTTATAGAGCCTGGCTGTGAAATTGAGATATGTTTTCTGTAGTTGCCTGAAATGGTGTCCCCAGCTTTCAAGGTCTCTCAATAAAGTAGAAGAAGTGCTTGGGAGTTATGAAGGTAGCATCTGTGCCAAAATCTTAACTGGGTTTGATTCAGAGCAGTTCATATCAGCTGCAGATTACACTGAAAAATCTGCTTTCCCTAGCAGATTTTTGAAATAAATTTTCCCTTTGGGAAGAAATTCCACACATCTGGGAGGTGTCTCCAACACAATTTACTGCTGATCTTAGTGTGGCCTATCTCTTATACAGAAATCAATAAAACCAGAATTCATCTAGCTTGTATTGGGCTGCCAAATAGGCTTACCACTCTTCAGTTCGTGTGACAAGAGTTCTTGAAAATGTCAGCAAATCTGTGAAAACTGCCCTGTTCTCTGGCCTGTGAATTTTCTTCCAGGAGAAAGTCTAGACAGGAGTCCTTGTCTCCAGTTAGATTTTTTTCTAGGATATTCTAAATTGTTTTATTAGGGGACAGTCTAATCCCATGACGGGTTTTGCATGGTAATGCCCTCCAAGAAATGCCAGAAGGTTCTCTTGGCAGCATTTTTAATATGCTCAGAGGTCTTTCAGTGAAGGTTACTATGCAAATGAAAGTTATACAGTAATAGCACTGATAATGGCCTGATCTGCATATCTCATTTCTTATATGGAATTTTATCCAAGCCAGAAAGAAATTCTAGCTTTAATCATGAAGCAAAGGAATAAGAAAAGTTCCAGTTTAGAATATATTGCAGAAATCAATAGCAGCAAAGCCTACCACTGTTGAAATATATTTATTTTAAATCTCTTAAGCCTGATAATGAAATACAGTTTTAGCAAATGGACCTGCCTAGTCAGCTATGTCTTTAGCCAATGTAACTAAGAAGGCTCATTTAAAATGCATTCAAGTTTCAAATGCAGTTGCTTTTCCTGCAAACAGTAGTCAGCTGTGAAGGGCCATCACTCCACCCATGCAGAGCTTCCATGGATTTCAATGCAAATCCAGTGTGAGGGTAGAAAAGAGAAGAAAGTCCCTGATTTGTATCCTCACAGGCTGTTGAGATGAATAGGAGTGGAAATTGCTTAACTCTCGCCAGGGAGTGCTCTGCAACTCACAAGATTAGGCTTGAAATGCCATACAGAACTTTATCCTGTAGGAGTTCATGGATAAAAATTCCCTTTGTATTAGTGCAAGCAAGGCCCATAGCATTTTTGACTATCTGTACAGCACTTGCTCTGCTCAAGGGTAATGCAGAAAGTTTGAGGCATATTTCTGGCAAAGACTAATTGCTATCACTGTTGAACCATTTCAGTTTGTCATTGATTGTATTGACTGGCAGAGAGTTTTTAAAGAGATACAAGAAGTTCTGGCATCAGCTCTCACTCTCAGGCTCATGGATCATACAAAGCCCTTCAATTTATATGTGCATGAATGAAAACAAATAACTAGTGGAGTGGTAACATTGAAATTAAGACCTCACCAGAGACTGGTTGCATTCTACTCTGTACATCTAGATGTGTTTTCATTAAATCAGTGGCAACAGCAGCCACAATATTAGAAAGGAGTCACCCCCTTGTTCTGGAATACACTGTAATAAGTTTATGTCCCACACAAAGTGGAAATACTTTTGAAACAGTACACAATATAAGCCTTATTGCCACAATGGTCACGTGGCTACAGACGGATCCTTCTAGTACTAATAATATAACTTTGAAAAGATTCAGTATCTTGAATTCAGTAATGTTAACGCTTTTGTCTGATGATGGGGTGATGGGGCCAAACATCACTAGAGTGAGCAGGTGATGAACTTCAAGTAAACTGCAGGCAGATGAAACTGATGTTCCTTTGCACATTTCAGATCTAACTATGTCTTTAGGTGGTTCATCTTACTACTTGCATGGGCAATAACGAACAAGATACACTGAGCAGCCAAGGGCAAGTAATAGAAGCTGAGCCTCACTAGACTCCAAAACAACAAACTGCATTCTACTTTTAGTTACATGATGCAGCACAGCAAAACCTAAGGAGGAATGCAATTAAGGATCTGATTTAGATTTAGATTGTTTTATGCTTCATCTCCACTACAAGAAGACTGCTCAGGAGTAATTAAAAATAGATGAGTCTTCCAGTTGTTGTCATTGAGATTAACAAGACTATTAATTTGTTTAGATTTACTCAGAATGTGTTTGCAAGATGTGATGTGACTTTAGCAGGACCAGGGAAGGGATCTTCCCCTGTACATGGCACTGGTGAGGCTGCACCTTGAATCCTGTGTTCAGTTTTGGGCCCCTTACTCACTACAGAACAGACATTGTGCTGAATTGTGTATTGAGAGAAGGGGAACAAAGCTATTGGAGGGTCATACAAGGGGCACTTAAGGGAGGTGGGATTGTTTAGCCTGGAGAAAATGAGGCTGAGGGGAGAATGTATTGCTTTCTAGAACTCCCAAAGACTTGCAAGGCTCCTGGCATCCATTTCATAAGAATCAGTGCCCCTTTTTACCCTAGTCTCTCATGGATTTCCTTGAGGTGGGGATGCGAGGGTGTAACACTCATGAATGATGTGCTGGGAAACTATTGCTCTTACTCTATGTATGTATGTGTATATATAATATATGTTTTCTACACACACACATATATTTTTATGTGTTTGCAGTCCGAAGCAGATAAAATTTATAGTTTTGGTCACTTTAAAATATGCAGTCTGAGGAACAGATAAATGGAGAATGGGTGAGGCAGCAGATCATTGAAAGGTGGGAATTGCAGTAAATCAGGTAAGCATGCTTTTTGCATTTCTATCTTTTGGAGAGCTGGGAAGTTTTTACTGGAAATTGTAAATATATATAAAAAAAGGTGTCTGGAACTGTGATGTCACATGGTGATGAAAAGTATTCTGATAGAACTTTCATTGTTCATTGAGGGGTGCCTACCATTAGGAGGAGTGTAATGAAGTGCAGTTGCTTACTACTAAAATCTATTTAATTCAGTGGACTGCATAGAGCTTGTATGGAAGGCCTTCTGAAACCTGTAGGGCAAGTCAGAATATACAGGCTGCAGAATCACTGATCCCCTTCCAGCAGCTGGCAAGACATATCTACCCATCTTTATTCTGTTTTGTTTGCCTCTATAACTTCGTAAAAATTACCTCTAGCTTCCTCACAATGCTGTGATTACTGGCTGACTCCCATATGTTGAGTAAACATGCTTTTCAACTTTCTCAGATGTGAAAGTTGCTATTTCTGATTTGTATGATTTCTGTTTAGATTTCTGAAATATGCCTGTCAAGCTCCTGAGGCCAGACTTCTGAAAATATGGATGTAATATATCCCTTAAACTTTGCAATATTCCTTCAAATGCCGCATCTGTCAAATCATTTCTTATTGACTGTTGAATTAGTTGTGAATTTCAGTTTCTCCTTTCTCCAGTACTACCTTTGCTTACATGCTTTTTTTTATTTCTTAATTTTTTCTCTTTTTTTTCTGGGCCAGACTTTCTCCTCACTGTGTTTAACTGCTTTTAACCTTCATGCCTTATCTGGTTGTTCCTGGTTAAATAATTTAGTCTCTTTTTATTTCAATTCAGCTCCCAAAAAGTTGGGATAAAACTACTTCCTGAATCACAGTGAGGGCATAGTCATGAGTTCATTAAAGATGAGGACAGCTACAACCCAGTGGCTGTATGAGTACTTTTCACTGATTAAAAAATCTGTTTTTCACCAGGAGTTTTTCACCAAGGTAATGTCAAGCCATTTCAGCTTAACATTTTCTAGTGATACTGGAAATAAAGAAGATTTGACTGGTTTATGGCTCTCAAAATGAAACTGTGAGAATAGTGTACTCTTTTAGCTTTCTGATATTGTTGTAATGAAGCTATAGAATAACATAAGTATTCTATGACTGAGACACGGTGGTCATCTTATGCATGAACTCTTGTATTGGATAATGGTCAACTTACATAACTAATACAGTGGTGTCTTGGGTTTGCATGGCAATGTTTTTGGTTAGTGGGGTCTCCAGGGGTGGCTCTTGTGAGAAGCTGCTGGAAGCTTCCGCCATGTTCAGGAGGGCCAACGCCAGCCAGCTCCAAAATGGATATGCCACTGGCCAAGGCTGGACCAATTAGAAATGATAGTAACATCTCTATGATACCATATTTAAGAAGGAAAATACAAGGTGTTTTGCAGATGTAATTGCAGCCAAAGAAGAGCAGAAAGAGAATATGTGACAGGAACAGAAACCAGGGTCAATGCAGAAGGAGGGACAGGAGATGCTCCAGGTGCTGGAGCTGAGATTGCGCTGCAGCCTGTGGTGCAGACCATGGTGAGGCAGCTGTGCCCCTGCAGCCCATGGAGATCCATGGGGCTGCAGAGATCCACCTGCAGCCTGTGCAGGAGACCCCCACCAGAGAAGGTCAGTGCCTGACAGGAGGTTTGAACCTGTGGGAGGCTTGTGCTGGAGCAGGGTCCTGGCAGGGACCTGCAGACCTGTGGAGAGAGGAGCCCAAACTGGAGCAAATTTCCTGGAAGGACTTGTGACGCCATGATGGGACCCACGCTGGAGCAGCCTGTCCTTGAAGGACTGCGCCCCGTGGAAGAGTGACCCATGCTGGAGCAGTCTGTGAAGGGCTGTTGCCTGTGGGATGGACTCACATTGGAGAAGTTCATGGAGAACTGTCTCCTGTGGGAGGTTCCCCACACTGGAGCAGGGGAAGGGCTCCCCTTCCTGAGCAGTGGGAGAAACATGTGCTGAACTGACCATAACCCCCATTCCCTGTCTCTGGGTCTGCTGCGGGGAAGGAGGAAGCGCTGGGAAGGAGGAATAGGTGGGGAGAAAATATTTTTAAGGTCTTATTTTGCTTCTCATTTTCCTGCTCTTATTTTGTTAGTAACAAATTCAATTAATATGTCTAATTTGAGCCTGTTTTGCCCATGATGGTATTTGATGAGTGATCTCTCTCTGTCCTTGTCTCAACCCATGAACCCTTTGTTATATTTTCTCTCCCCTATACAGTTGCAGAGGGGAGTGGAAGAGAGACTTTGGTGGGTGTCCAGCATCCAGCCAGGGCCAATCCACTACAGTGTTATTGGTGCCATGGCTTGGATTCAGACTGAGGTTGCTGCCAGCACAAGAACCTGATGCAGAGTGAAGATGGTCACATAATTTCTTTACAGTCTTTGGCTGTTTGCTAATGGGGAGATTTCCTGTCAGGCTGGGAACTGAGAACATCGATTTCAGTGAAGTTACTCCCTAATACCTCCCTGGCACATGTGATCAGACTACCCTGGCTATGGTTTGGGAAATCCAAAACAAGTTCTCTGAACTTAGTCATTACACAGGTCTAAACAGAGTACAGAATTTGACTTTCTTTGACTAACAGGAATACTCACTCTAGGGGCTCCACCACTGTGAGGAAATGAACACCTAAATATTTCCTTGTAAGTCTCTCAACAAGACTTTTCCACTCTCAGTGAATTTCCTTATGTGTCCCTGGAGGCCTCTAAAATTTTTTTAACCTTTTTTACTGTAATATTGTGGAGAGCCAAGACCCCTTTTTTGCATTTATCTTTCTTTGCTGTTTACTATGTCCCTCTGAGGTGACCGCTGGTGAGTTACAAACTATTTTATGTTGCTTTCTAAATCTTGCAGCCCCTGGTCTTGAAGATCTTTTCTATTGATAAGGGGGTTTATATGTTTCCAGCTAAAGTGCTTATTTTCTATTTGATGTGTGATTAGAAATGGACAAGCCAATAAAACCTCAAAACAGGCACATATTTGGCTCAGACTGCTTGGCATTTGTTCATCCCATGCAGTAACCAAAGAAAGCCAATCCAGACATAGTATTCTGCCATGAGTTCCTGGCAGCCAGAGTGGTATTACAAAGAAACTTAGACATATTCCTTGTTGTGTGTGTAAGATCAGCTGTAGGCTTATTTTAAGTTTTGGCTCTAGTTCAGACCATTGTAATCAATATCTGGCTTGGATCAAGAATAGCTATGATTCTTTTTATATTGTCTGCATAAGGAAATTAAAAGATCTCAAATACAAAGAAATTCAAACTGTTGATATATTTAAAAGACACTGTGGTTTCCTTTATAGCCAGTAATATTAGCTTTTTCAGTTCATTGCGTTTTTTCAAACATTTGAAAACAAGGCCCATTTAAGAGTCAGTCAATATACTTGGGTCACAAAATTTGAACTTCAAATAGAAATTTAAAACAGCTGTGTTTGAAATATTGAAGACAATTCAGTGCATCAAATGAGCTGGGAAACAGTCTTCTTTTTTTATGGCATAAGACATACCTGCCTTGCGTAAGAACATAATACAGAAAGGCAGCAATTCCTTTCAGCTGTGTGTGGAATCATAGACAGTACAGCTATGAAATACAGCTCCTGTTAGGTTAGATGTCATGCTGCACTAACACATCTACACTCCATATACAGTTAGCTGTATACTGAGCAGAAACGTTGACTAATGATCCATGTAATTCAGGGATCTGGGATCTATGCATCACATGTCACAGCTTGATGCAAGTATGTCTGAAGATGTCTGAACACAGGGACTGGTGCCTCCCAGGAAGCCTACAGCTGTATCAGTTATTTCAGGACACATAAAAGGTACAAGCATTTTCAGCATTGCAGGAGTTGATTACATGGAACTTTAGGTTGTTAAGTACTTCTAAGAACATAACAAATGTCTTTTATTTTCCAACAGCTGAGTAATTATTCCGTGGTAAACTTTATTTAGGCAGTACTGGATAGCACTTGTAGAAAATTGCCTTCACCTTTATAACTCTGCAGTTCTTTGAGCCAGTAGTTCTTTGCACATTCATATGCACATAATTGCATCCATCTGCTATACTGAGATCAAAGAATGTTTCTTTTTACTGTTAATCCAAAATGAAATAAATAGTTGCACCAGTTTGTCACTTAACAGCTCGAGATCAGTTTTTAATTCTGCTCCTGTCAACCAAAGATTGTATCCAGAATTAATGAAACTTTTAGATTTTTATATCATGGCTGTAATTGCATCTCAGCCCCTTCAGCTTGAATACAAATGCTATGTTTGGGTTTTTTTTGTTGTTTAAAAATCAACATTGCTTCACAACTGACAAATATTAAACAACTTCCTTTTTTTTTCCAAATCTGAGCCTGAATCAGCAGATGTTTCTGAGTAATGATTACTCAACCAAGCGGTCTCAGTTAAGTTGCTAAAAAGACACTTAGAATGAATGAAGTGAGGTAGTAGAAGCATTTCCACCATGACACTGATATTTGTTATAGGAAAACAGCTTGTAGTGATTCAGTCTCATTTTAAGTCAAGAGGAAAAATAATTTTGTCCAAATACATAAGAAAAAAAGTCAGTATAGAAAGATTCCAGAGGATGATCCAGTTCCATTCCTTCCAGTAGAATCCCAAGTTAGGAAGATGATGCTCTGTTCAGATGGGTCCTGACAGCTGAAAGCCCACTGCATTGAGCTCAGTGGTGGTCCAGCCTCTCTGTCCTTGCTCACATGCATAATCCTTACTCAAGAACAAAGTTTTAAACTTAGTAGAATCAGCTTTGGTGCATTTATGGACTAAGCAGGAATTCTTGTCTAATGCAAGTTTATTAGAAGTTATGTGAAGTTTCAGATCTGCACATCAGAATTTTAAAACGTGTATATTGATAACATGGATATTCATATACATTTAAAGTCACATTGTAACTTGTGGAATTTTTACAAATTGTATTCATCCTTTTCTATTCTTGGTATTGATTTTATCAATTATGGCTTACAACATCTGTACGAAAAGGAAGGTGCAGCTCAGTAGTTTCGAAGGAATTATTAAATCATCCTAAAATTTCCACAATGTTCGCTCATTCCCGAAACGGAGAGAAGATAGAAAGCGTGGTCTTCTGGAGAGAGAGGTTAAATGAGGACATTAGCGCGGGGACTCGGCGCGCCATCTCTTGGTGACACCTGGAAGGCCAGGGGAGGGTGCTCTATTTGCGTGTGGCACGCTGCTCTCGGAAGGACTGCTGTGTGAGTGTCCAGCCACTGCGTTACCGCTGCCATCGCAAAGATGGTCAAAAATATAATTACCGAACCGACTAAGTGAGTTTTCAACTTAGTGCAAAAAATTACTACCGGCAGTTTTTGACAATTTTATGGCTGTTGGAGAATAGTCATCTCACGAACGTCAGCACCGTGATGTTGACATTCACAGTAAATCACTTCAGCCCCTCAGCGGCATATTCCCGTGGCAGGAATCCCCACGTTATCCGCTACGCTACGGAAGCGATACGGAAATGGTTGAGGGACTGACCATGTTTTAAGGGACTCTGAGCCCGTTACAGGTAGAAATAGCAGCTGTTGGTACAAACATGTGTTAAAGAATCCCGTTTCTCATTTCTTGCCTGCTGTGCGCGCATCATCACCTACCATCCCGTGCAAGTCAGACATTGCCTTGCTGCCCTCCCCTCTTTGTTTTCGCAAGGGATTTGGCTCACCGGGGGCTTTTCGGGGCCGTTCGTGGGCCCCGCGGCGTGAGGCGGCGGAGCGGGTGCTGGTGCGGGTGTGGCCGGGCCCGGCCCGC
>VZRL01000431.1:0-46970 GCA_013397895.1 Origma solitaria | reverse complement strand
GGGGAGCGGGGGAGCGGGAGCGGGAGCGCGGGGAGCCGGAGCCGCGAGCCGCAGCCGGTAGCCGCCGCTGCAGCCGGCGGGAGCAGCGAAGCAGAGGATGCCCGCCGCCCACTCGCCGCTTCTCTACGCGCCCGCCATCTCCTCCACGTCCTCATGAATTAGGGCTGCGCGGTGGGGGTGGGGGACGGCAGCGAGCGCCCCAGCGGAACCGGCGCCCCAGGCATGGCCGGCTCGGTGAGTGAGTACCGCGGGTCTCCTCCAGCCCTCCGCCCCGCGCTGCTCGGCGCCGCCGGGTGCTCGCCGCCGGGAAGGGTTGGGGTGACCGGGAATTTCTTTTCGCGTGCGGCTTTCCCTGCCTCCCGCTGCTCCCGGCGGCGGCGCGGCGCGCGCACTCACTTGGAGGGAGCTCTGGTCCTGCCGCCGCAGCGCGGGCAGCCAGCGCGGAGGCGCCGAGGGGAGGACGGAGCGTCCCTGACAGCGCACCCCGGGTCGCCTCCCCGCGCTCTCCCGGTGGCACCGAGAGCTGTTCTACGCCCTCGCCTGCGGGGCCGTTTTTTCGCTGTTGCAGCGGTGCCTTGCTGGTTTTGCCAGCTCTCCCGCCACCAAATCTTTTTTGCTGTTTATGGTACCGCTGTGTCCGTGTGTCCCCGCACCGCCCGCGATGGGGCCGGTTCCCCCCGGCCACTCGCCCCATCTCCGCTTATTGGGGCGCTCACCGGGCGCTCCCCGCCTCTTCCCCCGCAGTGTGCCGTCCAGGTGAAGCTGGAGCTGGGACACCGAGCCCAGGTCAGGAAGAAACCTACCGTGGAGGGCTTCACCCACGACTGGATGGTGTTTGTCAGAGGGCCTGAGCACAGCAACATTCAGCACTTTGTGGAGAAAGTCATCTTTCACCTGCACGAGAGCTTCCCCAGGCCGAAAAGAGGTAGTGGGGTCTCCCCCGGGACGAGCGCTTCGAGGCGGCCCGGAGCGGGCGCAGCTGATGGGTCCGTGCCGGTCTCGGTGGAGAACAAAAGCGGCCGCCAGTGCGGTGGTGGGCTGCCGGGGCCCTTCTCCCGCAGCTCGAAGGGCTGTCCGGGGTCGGGAGGGGCTCCTCTCTGCCTCCTCACGCACTTGCTGCCCTCGGGATGTCCACTCGCGGTCGCCCGTGGTCGCAGAGCTCGGTCCGACCGTGGGTCAGGGTCCCGGCTCTTTCTGGTCTCTCGGTTGTGGGTGGCACGGAGTTGGCCTCTGTCCCGGCGTAGGTCCTCACTGGCGATTTTTGCCCACTTATTACTTTATTCTGGCGGGTGTTGTTTTCTCCCGATGTCCCGTATGACTGGAATAGAGATGCCTGTACATGTGTCCCTGTTCCCATTTTGGTACTTGTGTTAGGACTCCCTCAACACCCTGTTTGTTTATCTTCTGGGCTTTGTCTTTTCGTGAGTACATGAGAAGGTCTCAAAAGGTGTGTATGCGTGGTGCATATGTACTCATACAAGTTTGACTGGGAGACATGTAAGAAGCCTTTTGTTTTCAGATCCATTTCCTGAGCCTTTGCTCATCTTGGTTATTGTAGTGGGATTGGTTGAGGTAACATTACAAATAAAAGAAGTGAGCAGGTTTATTTATCTATACAGACACAATGCTGAGGAGTTATCTTTTATTTGATCTGTAATCTTTATTGGCATCTAGTACATCTCCAGTTCTTTAGAACAACATCATCATAAATCCTGTCTGCTTGGAGCTAAGTGGGGATAAATTGAATGTTCACAGAGCAAAACACAAGAAAATTTTGGGTGCTGAGATAGATAACCTTTGTTTTGCAGTAAGGTAAAAACACATAGCTTGATTTAATGTTTCTCAGTTGGAAAATACCGAGCTGTGACTTTTTTTTAATGTCAATTACTGTGTTTTCTCTAGAATACTTCCCTTAAGCATCAGAGAGTAACAATTACAGTATTTCAGCTCCAGAGTATCCTCTGCAGTACAGGCTATTAATTACCTTTTATTTTCAGAGAGCCGGTATATTTTTTTGATCTATTGTAAATCAGTGCAGTACTACACAAATTAAATACGGCAGTATTACTGTTGAATTAAACTGCCCGCATTGCCCCTAGTGAGTCTTCCTCCTGCTTTCTTCTATTTCTTGAGCAAAAATAATGACTTTAAGTCAATCTAAATAGATTGGCAAAAAAACTCCTGAGAACAGGTCTCAGTAGCCTAAATAGGTGATATAGTAGTATCCATATTCAGTGACTTAGGTGATGTATTGTATGAAATCAGTGTTAGAAAGTGTGTTGAATACTTATAGCCCAGTCTGCTTAGGGGATGTTGGTGATCCTTTCTGCTTTTATTATCTCTGCTATATTTATTTACTTGCTGTCTGGCCTCTGGGAGCATGAGCCTGCTGCCTAAACTTGGTTGCTAGGTGTGATGTGGAGCTTGCTAATAAGAATATTGTTTAGGACTTTTGCAAGTGTGGGATACATCATTTGCTCCTTGAAGTGCTTTGTGTCTCCAGCTGATGAATTCAGTTGTGCAGTCATTTAAGTCATTGTTTTAAAGTGTTTATTTTGGGGTTTTGTTTGTATGCATCATTTTCATGATGTGGCAGCTGCTGGGAAAGATGCCCTCTTATATAGCCTGGGAGGGAACTTGTTGTACACTGTTTGCACATGCCTTGGATTGTAGGAGAGCTCTGCAGCCACTCTCATTCAGCAGGTCATAGCTTGGACGGCAGGCACTCCATTCACTTCTGGGCTTCGCTTAGCCTCCTAAAACTACTGATACTGAAGAAATTTTAGGTCCAGGAAGTCACATTGGGAGAATGATCCATGTATGAATTACCTAGAATGTTTTCTGCTGTTGGGGAGTGTTTAAAAGGGTGGTGGAAATGTGTGCCTTGTGAATGGAGCATTTTTTTGTCTTTCTCATTTAGAAGTAATGTTAAAATTTTTGACAGAAGTGTTCTAAGGTGGTTTTTTTGGTCTTTGTTAATCAGGGCTACTAGTTTGGTTTGATAACTCAAGTGTTGCATATATAATAGGAGTGATATGCATGGTTGTAGTGTTAGTCAAATTACCTGTTTTCCATCACTTTGTCTGCAGTTATATACTTTATTATTTTAGCATAGGATAGTTTACCACTTGGAAATACTTGGTAAGGTCGCAAACTTTTCCTGAGCCATGGGTTTAGCATGCTGAAGTTAGGTGTACAATATTAATCAATAGTAAGTACTAGTATATGGGCTAGCCATAATAACACCTAATTGTCTGAGAAGTGTTCTTTTTATCTCTGCATTTGTGATAAGAGTGGCTGCTCAGAGATGTATGCTTGTTAGAAAAAGATTCAATTCATTTGGTCTATCTATAAAACTCATGGATTTATTTGACAATAATAAATCAACAGGCTATCATAGGTGTTATTAACTCATAAAGTATTTCTGTTGCTACATCACTTTTTATTAGGGGCACAGTAATTCCAACTACCAGGGGAAGCAAGGGAGATAAATTATTGCCAGGTCATTTGCTTTGCAAATTTATGAGAATAGCTGGATAAACTGTCAGTTTGTCAGCTACAACTATGACTTTGCTTATCTGTTTATGCTAGAAATTTCGGAAATACTAGATGTTGGCAGTGAATTTGCAAAGGTGTGTCCAAGTGTTTGTTCTGCTAATAGTTGCTACAGAGCAAGCAGGGTCCTGTATTCCAAAACTGCATTAATTTTAAGGTGGCAACATAGCTTGGAATGGTGTTCAGTCACTGGAGTGCAGAGCAGGTTGATTTGTCTGTGTTGGTAGGATGGAAGGGTGATGGTGACTAACAGGGGACAAAGTGTAGATAAGCTCGAGTGACCTAATAAAATAGTATTCTTCATCTTTCAGTCTGTCATACCTTAAAATCCTGAGCTTGGCGGTGGTTTTATTGCTTTCTGTTTGCCTTATGATGACTGAGTGCCTACGTTTATCCTTGCATGGTGGAGCATACAGGAGTGTGCAGTGATTGGTTCTCTTTACTTCATCTCATTTATTGGCCTGCTTCTACTGTCTGATTTCCGTGAGTAGTTTCATGGAGGGGTGGCTACAGGACTGTTTGTCACATTAAAGAGAGTAGAGTCATGCCCATGCTCAATTTTGAGTAGTATTTGCAAGACAAAAGCTCTCTAGGATCATCGTGCAATCACAAATACTACTGTTTTCAAATCTTGTCTGTGATGCTGATGTAGATTGGTTAAGAGAAGATATAGAGCATTTTTAAGACTCTAGCTTTATTTCGAAGCATATATGCATATCTTTCATTATTCATGTGATGAAAATAATCCTCTGTGTAGAAGAGAAATATTTTAAAGCATGTCTGTGAAACAAGGTGTGTCGCCAGATTGTGGTCAGTTTTGATCCGCTGCTATACTGCCTCCAAAAGAGGAGCTGTTTCTCTCGCACCATAATATGTGTTATTAATTGTATGGATGCTAAGCAATGTAGAAATATTTTCTTCTTACCTAACAAATGCTTGTGCTCTTCAACAGTTGTCTGACTTACTCCTTATCCAGCTGAAATACTGTAAGAGAAAGAAATGTATCTTTTGTGTTTTGATGTGACTCATAAGCACACCTCAAAAATGACATTGGAGCTAGTGTGTTTTGAGGGGTTAAATTTCTGTTAATCAGCGGTACCTTCTGACAAGCTAATTTCTTCCTATTAAAGAAGAAAAATGGTGGGCAGTATTTCTGTGCTAATAGCTTAGTCAATATGAAAATGCTGGCTTGGTCACTTGGAATGTTGTAACTTAAAAAGTGGGAGATGTTGCTCTCCTCTGTGGAGCTGAGAGCAATGCTGCTTAGTGCATCTTTTAGCTCAGTAAGTTTTATAATGATATGATGAAGTGGTGGAAGTGAAGCTGCTTGGTATTCTACTACAGGAAGGACCAACTGTAATAGTCTTCTAGAAAGCTCACATTTCCATCACTGGTTGTTTTCATTAATGTTGTCTGTTAGTGCAGAATGAGACTTCAGTGAATCATAACAGTTTGAAATAGATTTAGCTACTGTAAAAGATGCCTTTTGTTATTCTTGCTTAATTGATTTTCCTTTTCATGATTTTAAACCCTAAAATAAAAAATCTTTTTGTGCTCCGTTTAAAGCCAATGAGAGTCTTAAGTCTATTAATTTTAGTGAACTGAGTGGTGCGAGGATAGGGACCCATAAGCGGATTCTTCCTTGATGAGTGAAGTTTTCCTTTCATACCAACTATCTCAGGCAGACCATGATCACTAAACAGGCAATCAGTCCTATGTTGTGTATTTTAGTAGAATATTAGGTACACTTGAAAGAAGTTAGATCAGTTCTAGGTATTTTTGCTTTTTTTCTATGTTTTCTTTGCTTTTTTTTCCCTCATAATTTTGCTTGAGCGTAATAAGTATGATAGGCACACAGGAATTTATTTTTGCATCAGCCTAATAGATACGGGTTTGATACCACTTTTTTGGGGGGCAGTTGTTGCTCTTAGTTGCAAAATGGTCACATGAAATGACTGATATCTAGTGAAGAACTTAATTTGTTTAACAGGAAACTCTTGAGACTTAATTTTGCGACTACTGAATAGAAAGATGGATATTTAGAGAGTACACGTGTGGTTTTAAGTGCACTTTCTTGAGACTTAATTTTGCTACTACTGAATAGATGAATGCTTAGAGAGTACACATGTGGTTTTAGTTGCGCTTTCTGATTCAGCCAGATGTAAATCAAAAGTGCATTTCACAGGCGTGAAAGAAAGTACAAAGAGTTTGAATGTAGGGAAGCTATCAAGTTTTATACGTACATGACTGACTTCAATAGATAATTGGTGACTTTGATTTTAAGATATTACTTGTTGTCCTGGGGTGGCATAATGATATCTTGTATTCCCTATCGTTTTGTATGCTTGACCAGAAATATGGTCCTGTAGCTTTCACTGTGTCCCGCAGCTGGGAGCTCTGCCGCCAGCGCGGGATGTTTTGAAAACTTTCCCCAGCTCTCCTACGGGGGAGGGAGAAGGAAGGGACCTTTTTTTTTTTTTTTCCCTCATGCAGTTGCTGCTGCTGGTGTCTGGTGCTACTGGGGTAGCTGCTGCTTGGGTTGGTTTTTTTTTCCTCCCTGGGATTGTTTTTCATCGTTCTGGACCCTTTTTCTTCGACTTGCTTTCTCATCCGAGAACCTGAGGAGCCCCGGGGGACAGCGGACGAGAATCGTCCAGGGAGCCACCGGAGGAGCTTCCCCTAGCCCTTCGGGGCCCCCCGGGAAGGGGAAGCTACGCCTGAGGAAAAGGACACTAAG
Organism: Origma solitaria; assembly: GCA_013397895.1. NCBI lineage: Eukaryota > Metazoa > Chordata > Aves > Passeriformes > Acanthizidae > Origma > Origma solitaria. The sequence goes on along the minus strand of VZRL01000431.1, from coordinate 40,678 downwards.
TTCATCAGCTGTTTGTTCAGGTTTTCTGACCGCTTTTCCCCTTTTCCCTTTCCACTGTGTGGTCTGTTAATTCAACAGTTCTTTCCACTTTAGGCTGAGATATTCTGTGTTGTGGAGGGAGGGGTGCCAGAAACCTCTGCTGTGGGGGGAGGCACCTGCTCGGAGTGCTTTCCGTCTAGGATATTTGTCTCTAATCCAAGACACTTGTACAGGAAACTGGTAAAATAAATAATTTCCCCTCACTGATAGGACTAAAGAATAATCACATTCAAAGCCAATGTTTATGCTCTAATTAGAAGTAAGTCCTATGAAAAAACTGGGAAATAACAGGGCTGACATCCTTCACTGTCAAAAACTTAGTTTTTAAAGTCTATTTGCACAGTTTTTTTTGTGGCTTAGTTGTGTGATTTATGTGTTCAATGTGTGCTTTTTTTCATTTGCCTGCATGGGATGGATGCTACTTTTACCTACATTTCTTCTCCCTGCAAGCATGTTTCTGCAAGGGCAAATGCTGATTCCTGTTAGAAACTGCCAATCAGTTCTGACTCTCTTAAGTCTTAAAAGATGGACCTTGGTTATTTATTTCATATTAGGTTAAATTTGTATAGCATTTAGTTGCTGAAACAGTATTTTTAGTTTTGAGAAGCTCTAGTTACTTTGTGCTAAAGCTACAATATTAATATTTACTGCTTGTAACTCTTCCAGATTTTAGATGACACAGGAAGTGTAGTTTCAGGGCTGTCATACAGAAGATTTTTGGATAGCTGTAAAATAATACTTGTTTGAAGTACAGAGAACCAGATTATTTTGTGTAAAATCAAATCTGTCACGTTTTTCAGTAAGATGAGGGAGAAGATACCTCAGTATTAAAGCTCAAGATAGTTAAATTTTAAGCATTTATTTGAGAAAATGAAAACAACTTGTGTTGCTCAGTATTTATTATTATGACTATTTACATCTGTGCAGTTTTTTCCTTAGAAAAATAAATGTGCCAGAAATGTTTAAACCATGCATTATTTACAATTACAGGTTAGGCAATATGAATTGCAGGCATAATTATGTCTGTTAAGATTTAGTAAGTTGTAAAATGTTGGACATAGATTTGTTACTTTTTGTGGTACTGTTTAAGGTATGAAGGCTATTCTTGTAATAACGTTGTACATTATGGTTAGGATTGTCTTTTGGTGTGTTGGGTTTGCGTTTGCTTTTTGGGTTTTTTATAATTTAATATTCAGGTTTTGGGGAGAAATGTTGCAGGGGATTAATCTTTCCTTTGTTCTAGTAGAATATGTAAAAAAGACAACTTGATAGTGACAACCTGGATGTAAAGCCAGTTGATAATGCTTGCATTAGCTCGGGAAAACACAATTAATTTATAAATTTTTAATCCAGAATTAAGTCTATAGGTTGCTAAAATTTGACTACATGAATTTTTGTTAGATTCCTGTGATGAATGCCTGCAATTTTAAGCCAACAGAATTTAGTTCATAGGCAATCATCCTTTTTCCTTCCTGGTAGTGATTTGATAGATTAGATTGATATATGAAGACAAAGGAGCAGTCAAATTCTAACACTTGTATATGTTTGTGTGAAAATTATGATTTCTCATCATAAAACACTTAGCTTGTAATTCAAGATGTTCACTTTCTGTGAACTTGATGTGCCTTCTGGTATATAAAGGGCTGGAAGAGCAGACTGGTATATAAAATATTTGTATGCTTACTTAAATATCTGTGTGGGAATTGATTTTAACATTAAATCAATTTATGTATGTCATCAGAGAGTTTCTTATCAGCATCTTTGGCTTAACTCTCTCCCCTGTTTGCCAGATATGGGCTGTGCGACGCTGTTAATCCTGTGCCAGACTCCTGCACTGGCTCTGGCTTTCTAGAGGAGTACAGGTTTGTTTCCTTGAGCTCCCTGGACAAGGCCAGTGGTGCTGGATGAGTTTGATTTTAAAATTTGTGTACATTATGTAGCAGAGGTCTTGACAACTGTAACATCATCTAAAAGATAGATCAAACGTAATTTCTTTTAAATGCTGTCGGACATATTCTGAGCAGCTGATGCATACAAATTGCAGTTGTATGACTTCAATGATTTGTCCATAATTCTATGTAAAAAAGCACAGGACTGTACGCAGTAGGATGTATGTATTTTTCATACAGTGTCTTGGTTATAAAGGCAAATACCAGCACAGGTATTTCTATTTTCAGATGGCTATGATGACACAGTGAATTATTACACATAATATAGCAAAATAAGAACAGAACTGAATGAGCAGTGTGAGGTGGATTGATTTTGATGATGATTTCTAGGATATAGAGTGGTTTGCAATAAGTCTAAATTTACTATTTACACCTGCTGTTCTAAGGCTTGTACAGAAGAATTCCACCCAATTCAGTAAGACACTAATTGTTTTTCTTATTCTAGATCGAAGCAATGTGAACGTGTATCTTGAGATAGGGGTTGACAGAGAAGATGTAGGCTTATAGGGGAAATGGAAGACTATGTATGCTTAGAGGGAGACAATATTTTACCTTTCATGTCCAAACTTTAAAGGGTAAGTTATCCAGAAAGGAATAATGTGGAGATTCAGTGGAAACAGAACTACTTCACATTGTGGGCTAGAGGCCAGCAATCATGGTGTTTTCCATCATGTGTGTGGAAAAATGAGAGGTCCAAATATGTTTGCTGTTACTCAAAGCAGCCTTTCTCATAATGAATTTTTCTTGACGAATTTTGATTCATAGGTATTAAATGGGTAAGTGGAGTTTTAATTCCTCTTGTTATCCAGTACCAGGCTCTATAATCAATAATAACAAAAAATATGCATTATGTAAATGCAAAGTGAATATTTTATTGAACTTGGTAAAAATTATTTACACAATGTCAGTTTGTGTCATCATTGCACTAGCACCACGCTTTACTGAAAAGCAAGAGAGAGGTGAATTAAACTTGAAATCTTGTGTGCTCTCTGAACATGGAGATGCACAGATCTGGAGTAATATTCAAGGACAGGTATTTTTAACTAGGATACCTTAAGATGATTTTTATTTTCATGATTTTTTTTTGGTTGACTTGTTGGGTATTTTTTGTTTTGTTTTAGTTTTGTTAGGTTTTTTTCTTGCCCAGTCTGGGGGCTCACTGTATTTCTGGACACTCTTGGTGTCTTAAAATTGTTTAATATGGCTACTAAGAAAAACCGAAAACTATGTGAAAGAATAAAGTATATTGAAATCTGTACAGTCTCTAGCCTTTTTCTGTGAAAAGGTCTTAATGAATATTGCTTTGAAATAATTCTAACAAAGTGTTTCTTTAAATATTCCTCAACATCAGAACCTGAAAAGCTTTCACTTTTAAAAGGGTAGTGTGCCCTTGCAATATCTTTTGCAATGGTGTTGTGTTTTGCCTCTGTGACATAAGCTTTTGCTAGGGGAAAGAAGTGGACGCTGTAAACAGAATATTAAGATTTGTTCTTTTTAGCCAGATCCAATGCCTAGCCCTTTGCAGCCAATATCCAGTTGCTGCCTTTCACTAGAGGAATGCTTAGTAAGTGGAGGTGCTGTGTAGGGTCTGTGTCCTGTGCACAGTGTGCGCTTGCTTGTCCTGTCTGTGTCTCGCAGGGCTTGGGGGTTTTGTGTTGCTGAGGATGGCCCAGCACGCACTGCATTCCAGAGCCTGACTTCTGTGCGGAACAAGCAACACGCTAGGGAGGGACCCAGTGGACAGGTGGATATCTACTGCTAGGGGATAACTCTGCATAGGATCTACACTGGAGTTTTTAGGAAATGGGGAGGAAGGCCGTGGAAGCATTTTGCATTGTTTGAAGATTGAATGTGGAAAGTATTTATGTAAATTATTCTCTAAATTTAGTAGCTGAGAAAAGGGTGGAAGTGCAGTTGAATTAGTTTTGGGGAAGGTCAGTTAACTATTTAAAGAAGTCCTCAACAGGTAAATTTCAGATATTTAAAAAATAATGAGCTGGGCATTGGCATGAGCAATAGCAAGGAATAGAGAGATAATGATAAGAAAAATACTTAGAAAGCATATATATATATTATTTTTTTTTTGAGATGGAATAAACCACTAAAAGGTGTGTTTTGTAAACTTATTGCTTTGTTTGGATTTTCCTTTAGATATTTCCAAAGAAATCTTTGCTATACTGAAATCAGAATCTACTGTTCTTGTGAATTTCTCCGTGATATATGAAGGTTCCTAAGCTGTTTTGTTGTTGCTATTATTAAGATTATGTCTCTTAGAACTGCAAAGATCTGCTCCTGTCCTATGATAAAACTTCTGCAGTGTTAAGACTAAGTCTTTTTGGCACTCAAGTTGTTACATCTTTGCTTGGATGTCACTAATATGTCTGAAGTGTTTTTTAATTTAGTGCATGGCTTCTGTGAGTATTGTAAATGCTTCCATTTGTACCTAGTAAATATTCTAAACCAAAACGTCCTGACTTAAATTTGGTGAGGCTTTTTTGGGCCCCTTGCAGTTGTGCAAGATTTTAGGCTATTTCTGCAGAATTTTGCTGTGATATCTTCTCAGCAAAAAGTATTCTACCCATAACTTAGAGCCTACTTGTTAATTCATTACAGTTATGTTAATAGAAGTGGCAATATAGCAATAGAATTGCATTATCCTTACTGTCTGAAGACTACAGATACTTCAGGAAGATTTCTCAGACTCTATTCTTTTTCCTTTTCTTTTTCCTTTTCTCTTTTTTTTTTCTTGAGATTGGTCTTAGTGTGACACTCATTTGCTTAATAAAAAGGCAGCCAGAACACATAAGTGTATTCCCTATTTTGTGGTCTTAACCTCTTCTCTGTGCAAGTATGGGGAGGTAATAACCCTCCAACCAGTCTCTGTAGTTACCTAGTATTCTTTCTTTTAGGGATTTTGGGTTTTATTAGTCTCTGTGTAATTCTTCCCTAGGTATTTTTTTAAATAAAAGATGTTACAGCTGACTTAAAAATGCTCTAAGGTGTTTGTGTATGAATTACTTGGACCTGTGAAGCAACTCCATCCAAGCTCTTTAAGTGACTTTGACAGTTGTGTGCAAATACACCAAGACCAGCCCTTGAACCTAAATCAAATAATACATCCAGCATCAGTGAAGTACTTGTTTGCTTCTGCGGGCACTGCTATCCTGTCCTAGCACTGCTGTTCTAGTGGGTATTGCCTGGAAACTAAACAGAAACAAATTGGTTTCTATGAAGCAGCTCTATATCAGGTTACTTCCTGGAATTTGTGGTGTAATGGAGGCAAAGTTAACAATCGTGGCAGACCTTGCAGGTATTGAAACAAAAATTTAGTTGTATTAGATTATTGATCTTGCATTGTGGGGATATTTCCTTACATTTTTTGTCTTAATGCCTGAACTGAAATTTATGTTAGTTGAAATACTAGTAAACTAGTTGTAGATTGACATTTTAAGTGGACAGTCAAAAGTAGCTATTGTGTTTCAATATGGAATATTTAAATTGTGACTTTTATTTGTTTGTTTTTGTGTTTTGTTGTTTGGCTGGGGGTTTTTTTGTGTTTAGGAGTAGTTTAGATCTGGGAGGTTCTCACCGTGTGTTTTGTAGACAATGAAAAATTTTACATTTTGGTTTAACTTTCTTCGTTTGTAGTCTGTCCTTAGATCTAGACAACAGTATTTTCTTGATTAAAATCTAAATTAACCTCTGGTTATAAAAAATAGTTTAATGAGCGTTTGATGTGTATGTGTTATTTTAAGCTATAGAGCTAGCACACAATCTGTAAATGTGTTTACATATATTGTAGCTTTGGAGGTGTAACAACCTGTTTTTAACTTTGACAATAGGTGATTTTGGAATCTAATGCAGTGATTAGATCAGTTTGTTTGCCTTGAAACTTCAGTCACTCAATCTAAACTTAGAGAATTTCTGGAACATTATTTTACAGGACAGTTTTATTTTAAAATAGAGAAAACTGGCATCTGTATCTTTGTATGAAAAACGCCAAAGGAAATTAATGATGATTAAGATTGGCCTGTAATCAGGCACTAAAGATAAGGCTTCTTCTTCTTCGTTCTCTCTGGAGTTATTTTCTCTCAAGTATTTTTATGCAGCCGGTTGTTCTGTATATGATGAATATTACATAGCTGGTGTCTAAACCACTTCTATAATAGTTTTCACAAAACCAGTGTGGTGGCCCATTGGGGTCCCAATGATTTAACTACAGATTAGGGATACACTGAGTACAAAATGTCTCCAGCAATGGCCAGGTATGGGATTGAAAGAGTTTTTGCTGTTTTCTTTCCAAAGTTGAGGAGAGCAGATATCATAAAAATTAGGGCAAATGCTAAATGATCACGAGAAGTGTGTTTTTTCAAAAGTGCCACAAAAAATAGGAGGTGAGCACCAATCGGGAAAGGCAAATATTAAAGGTTACTCTTCCTTTTTTGATACTCGCTTGTTTGACTGAACCATTTGTTAGAGATCACCAGATTGGTACTTATTCTTAAATGGATGGCTTTGGAACGAAATTGCTGGTTTTTTGGGAATTTTTTTTGGTGTTTGGTGTTTTTGGACGTTGGTAATTTTTTGCAGCACCTCTAGAACCTGTGAATTCATTCTGTGAGGAGAAAAAGTGTGACATGGGTGCATGTGCCTCATTTATAAAATTTGTAACTCTAGAGTAGAGAGTCCATAATTCTAATTTAATATTGTCTCTGTGTATTTACGTTCATGTGTGCCTGTGCACCGTAGGAATTACTTGCAAAAATTTTTTAGCCTTTGACCAAAAAACAGCAGACACTTGAACAGCAAGGAGTTTAAAGATATTTTGCATTTTCTGTGTGTCTACACCAATGTGAGTTATACTACTCTAGCAGTGTTTTCTTTGGCCAACACAGAAGTTTCTCTCAGGCAGAGAAATACAGTAATCTGTCTTCAATTCATTCAGTTGAATCTCTTCTAAATTCCAGATTAAGAGGCAAAAATGTTACTGTAGTTATTTAAAGGGGTTATAGTGTTGTCCCCTTGCCTTTCTCAGAGGTGTTTCATGGTTATCAGAAATCATGTTGGTACAGCCAGAACCAGCTTCCCCAGCTTAAATGAGGGAGAGACCCTTGCATGTTATAAATAATAATAGTACAAATGTAAAATACACCTATGTAAATTCTCAGGTTCCTGTCATAGTTGAATCTCTTTGTGTTTGTAATTTGTTACTGACAATATTGGTGCCTTTAAGGGAAGGATCATGTCTTTTCTTCCTCTGCAGACTTATGCAGTTTTTGTGTTTCGTCTTTCAGGTTATTATTATTTGCTTCCACACAAGAAGGGCTGAGAGCTGAACGCTCAAGCAGGAAAATGTGCTTCCCAACTTGCAGAAGAGGCTGGGGAATGAGGTGTAGTGTGCTTTATGCCCTGTTTCTCAAGGTGTCTGTGTCTCTGTCTTCTGTGAGGCAGTATTGATTTAAACTGTTGCTGTATCTTATCTGTGTTTGTTCTAAATCACTTTCAAACATAATCATCCCAATGCTAAGATTTTGGTGTTTTCATGTTTGAACATGTGGGAATTGATATGCCTTATTTTCCTTCTGTGCCTTCTGGAAATTAGATTTTTAGTGTTGCCCTAAGATGGCTTTGAAGCCCTACAGGCAAGATGGAATATCAAAGGGCTGCAGGAATTCAGCCATAATTGTTTTATGGCTTGCCAGAAATCAGCCCTATTTGTATAGGTAGCATAGAAAATAGCTGTGATTTGACAATTTGGTGCGATTTATATCCACCATAAAAATAATAAAAAAAGTTAAAGGGGTATTTTGGAAGCAGGAACTAAGCAGTAAATGCTAATTGCTTCTCCATTTTCTCAAAGGAACAAAAAGGAAACAGGGTTTAGAAAGCTTTCTGTTGAAGAAAAGTTAAAAAGGACCTTGTCTACTTCAAGGACATTTAATACTGTACTTGCATTGTGAAATTGCACATTTGTTTTTTCATTTAGTTCATTTAGATCACACCTATCCAAAATGTACAGATTAATATGAACTTAATTACTAGTAAGTCGGAAGAATTCATGCAAACCGATGCAGCAGTTTGAGTAACTAGTGCAAGTGACCTCACTTCTGGAAAACTGGGATTAGTTATTTTTCTTTTGTGAGTATAAGCTTGATGCCCTTGCTGTCTTCTGGAAGTCTTGCTTCAGATTACTTGTCCAGGTACCATTTGTGACTCAAAAGTTAAATGTGCCAGCCAGAAACTCTAGTTTGATACGTTCTTGGTTGCTTGGGGAAGCCCTCTTGGAGATGTTGGTCAACTTATTTGGAAACCAGGGGTTAGAAAGCACTGGATCCTGACAAAGGAGCTTTTCTTTCTGCTATGCTGATGAGCACCTGGTGACAGTAACTTATTTGTATTTGTTTTGTTTTTCACTAGGCTGTACAGGGTACTCTGAACATGTGAATATATATATGAAATTATCCCAGAATGCAGTGTAGGGGAGTCATGTAGGGAAGAAGTGTTCTCTGGGATGCCATTCAGTGGTTTGTGGTAATCACAAGTAGTAGAAGATAACTTCTTAGAAAAAAGTAGCATGTAAAGAGATTTGACTTGGCATTAGGAGAACCTAATAGCCAGGATTAGGAGACCTGTAGCTGTGTCTTGATGGCTGTCTGAAGAGATGTGGAGCTGCAGGTCATGTGATAAAGTAACAAAACCAGTTGGTAGCAGATGAAAATTCCAATACTTAACAGTTACAAGGACATCAAGGCAATAGTGCAACCACTGTTGAGCATTTAGTTGGCAATATTCTATACTCTGTAAATACAGCAGAGCATGAAAGGAAAAAATGATCCAACTTAAAAATGAAAATTTGAGATCTAGAAAAATCAATGACCCAGTACAGCATGCTGAGCATAGCAGAGGCTAACAATTCTGCTCCAGAACTCATCCTTTTGCATCTCTGTGTAGACCTGCAGACATCTGAGCTGTTTTTAATAATTAGGCACACCTTATTTCTTTGTCTCTGTTTTCTTTCTGTTTCTTGGAAGCTGCTGATTTCTTTTGGAACATTAATGTTGTTCAAGAAGCAATGAAACTTCTGTTTGCTGTTGGACTTAACTTGATACATGAGCAAGGTTTGGCACTTCTAGTACTGGCCTGGCCTATCAAATCTCAGTATTCCTGTTAGCTCTTACTCTGAAAGTCTCTGAAAGAGATTTTTATCTCAAGAATTAATGCCATTCATCTTGCTACCAGTGGCACTCCTGTCACTAGAAAGACTGATTTCTTTGTTTTGCCTTTGTCTTGTGGTATCTGGAGTTGACTGGGCATTTTAATAAGCTGAGGGCTTTGTCTTAAATTCATTCCTTCTAGATCTCTTGATTTAAAGCTGTTGGTTCACGATGACTTTTAACTTCTCTGGTTATAGCCTTAGCTGGTTTCCAGCTTTCACGTTCATCTATTAAATATGGAAGAAACACCATAAGATTTGTATGTGCGCTTGTCATATAGACTGTGGGTCTTTGTCATTAACTAATTCTTGCTTTTAAGACATAGCTATTTCTTCTCAGTTTATGGTATTTGAATGTTGTCTCCTGATTTGAGTTGTCTTGCTGCTATCTGTAATTTAGCCTGACAAGTATTGTCCGTTTTTACAGCATTGCTCAAGGTTCAATTCTTGGCCTTCTCCGTGAGCTGACAATGTCCTTGCTGGGATGGGATTGTTTAAGAGCAGCTGGTGAGGATTTGGGTTCTGTGAACTTTGTATCGCGTTGAGTGTGTATTCCGTTTCCATTTTTGAAATGTTTTGTCAGAAATGGAAACCATACAGTTGATCCAAGATGAAGGACAAATACCTGGTGCAAATACTTCTATGCAATGAGGTGTGAGAAATTGCACAACTTAATATTTAGCTTGAATTGAATAGACATTCAAACTATGTTGTTAGAGGATTTATCACTTAAGGTAACTTGGGTGCAACTTGGCAGTGCAGTTGATAGTTTGAGCATTGTGTAGCTTAAGTCATTTCTCATGTAATTTATATTCTAAATTGTTAAAAAGTCACTCAGTTGTGGCACAGTAACAGAGGGGAGACTTTGGATGTTATCTCAAGTAGCTTTCAAATGTGTGGCACACTAAACTCAGCTGGCATGTGAAGGGAGACTCTCCCGCCATCTGCTCTAACATCATCGCTATAATGATCTCACTTTCAGTGAGTTCCTAGTAATAAATTAGATTGAGGTCTTATTTGTGTTGTTGTGAAACGGAATTAAATTAAAAGTTCACGTAGTTTGTTGTGATTTGTGGGCATCTCTGACCTGTGAGCTAGTCCACAGGAGAAGGCGAGGTGCATTTGCTGTGTATCTTCTACTTTCTGTGCTTGTGTGGTCTGATTTGGTTGTAGTTTTTGCCTTGAATGTCTTTGTGCAAAGGAACTGTACACAGTCTGTGGTAGGCGAAGTGCCTTTGTGGGTTTTTCATTCCATACTGTCCCCATTCTCAGCTTCTTAACTATGAATCATATGGCATTTCTGATTATCTTGGTCTCTGTGTGCTAGCTAAGGCACCCAGAGGAGTTTATTTTCCATTTGTTAATATGTGTATCCTGCTCTTGTGTATGCCTTGTAGCTCTTGGGTCAGAATCTGAAGTGCATCCATTCTTTCTGTGAGCACTAAGAGTGCCTTAGAGACTTAAAAAGGTAATAGGTCCTTACAAGAGGTCTTGTTTATACCACTTCTTTGTACTTTCTGCTGCTATGTTGTTATTTCCTGTGTAAAGTTTATAGCAAAAAAAGCCTGAACATGATCCCTTTCAAACATCTATAAAATAAGATCTCTAGCTGCAGAAAGTGACTTGCGGCTTGAGAACTTATCTGCCAAGCTGAAGTGCGTTATGACTAATCTTACTGTGCCTTAGTTAGGAATGAAAATAAGCTGTTCTGGAGTTGCTCAACACCTCACTTAGATACTTTGTTCTCGTCTTCTGATTTCTCGAGGGTTGCTGTCCCGGTTTCTAGACAACTAATTTTGTTCTCAGAGTTCTTGTGAATACAACTGGATTCATGCATACAGAAACAAGTTAATAGAGTGCAGTTGTGACTTGGATAGGTGTGGGTGCAGCCTGCTGTCAAAATGGATGGCTCATCTCTTTCAGTGGAAGCTTGTCACATGAGTTGCTGTGTTAAAACAAAAGACACCCTAAATTCTTTGAATGAGTAAGTGTTGCTTTGATGTTGCTGCTGATGTATTGTGGTCTTGGCTCTGACACTTTTGTACAAGAAGCTTTAACTTACTGTAGAACTGTACTTCTCGTGAATTTCACTTCTAAGACCTGCAGACTTTGGAGCACATTTGGAAGTTACAGGAGACTGCAGTATTAATTTTTAAGATCCAAAGGAAATTGCAAAGCTTAGGCAAAAGTTTCCACTCTAGCTGACAAATGGTTATCTGCCAACTAGGAGCCCTACAGATCTGTAACTGTGATACTCTGATTACTCAGTGGATAAGGAAGGCCAGAAAAGGGAGCTGTGTTGTATTTTTAGAGTTTGTACATTTCCGAAAAGCTGTGAGTTCCCTCTTTATTTGAATGCTTGCAAGGTTACCAGTATGAAAGTCATGTGGTACTCCTTGAAACTTCACTGCCCAGCTAAGCAAGGAGTTTAAAAACTTCATGCCAAAGCTGGGTTTACGCCTTCAGGTATCTATGGTATCCATCCATCCGACTCATGTTTATGATTTTTATGTTCTATGTACACCCTTGAATTTTTTACTCTGGTTTATTTTGATTTGGTTTTGTGTGAGAGCATTTAAGCTGTCTAATTGGTTTCTCAACTGGTAATCTTAAATGCCCAAATAAATTAATCAGACTACTTCTTAGGTTTGATATTTGCAGGGAAGAAGGAAAATTACCTCATAACATCTTTTCTTCTACAGCATTTGACAAAAATGAGCAAGCATTTTTTTCTCCTGTCTCCCGATTTGATGCCAGAGATGAAGGTTATTGCAGTAACACTTCAAGATATGCCACTCAGTTCAATGTGCTGTTTTAAAAGCCTCCCCTTGGCACACTGACACAATGATAGCAGTGTTAATAAACTGAATGATGTACTAGTGATGGAGAGTAAGGTGCGGTCTGTCAGTGGTGTGGGAGCTGAGCTCTGCCTGCCCAGCTCTCAGAATTCTCTCTACTACAGGCTCATAACTCAGTAGGCTTTTATAACGTTGTGATTGAACATGGACATGTAACTAAAATGTGACAGCGTTATTGATTTGGTATGTCTGTGACAGATTTAATTGGCTGCAAAGTGTTAAATTTATCTAAAGATAAACAAAAGAGGTCAATGCTGACTCAGGCTGCTTCTTACGGTTTTGGCAGTTGTATACCAAGCCCACTACTTTAACAGTCTACAGAGGAGCTGATGCGTACTGAAGCTGAACCACCTGTTCATTTTCCTAAAGAAATTAATAACTTGGCAACAGTCCTGACTTCATAAAAACAGTGCAAACTTTTTTTATTTCTCATAGGGAGTATTTTTATTTATAACTCATGACTTCCTGATTCATGCCATCAGCCTGAGTTTGGTGGAAATTTGAAGTTGAGAGGTTGTTTGCTGACGTCAAGTCTTTCTTCTGCAGCAGAAGAATATCTTCCAGGTCCAAGAAAGTAAAACAGATTTTTGTTTCTGAATAGGCAGGGCTTAAAGGTGTGGCACTTCAAGTGGAGCTTCTAGCACATGGAATACCATGTCAGACTTCTGAATGACTGTTCCACAGCATCTGGCCAAGGAACACCATTGTTAGGATCGTGGGCTGTTGTTTGCCTTCCTGACAATGGTAGAACATGGATGGGCTTGAACACTGCAAACACTGTTTCTTTGTATAAGCCTGAAGACTCGTTCCAATTGCTTGGCAAAAATTATATACTCTTGCCAAATTGTAGAGCAGCAACTGGTTGCTACATCTGTCTAGAGTCCTCTTCCATGTTGCTGCTGGCTTCCGCATGCATAACTTCATGCTTATGTGAAATAATTAAAAAAAAATGTTGTGGCCTTGTTAGTTGTTATCTTTTAGATTATAGATTTTGTTGCCTCATTAGCAGCAAAAGAAAATTCGTGTCTTGTGTTGCTGAGGATAGGCACAAGTACAGGGACTGTTTTCTGTCCTATAAGAATGACTCTTGTCTTCACTGAGTATCTGAAAAGGTAGAATAGTCTGCTGCCTTCTCCTTTTGCTTGCTCCCAGGCCAGCAGTGTTCAAAAGGCAGGGTGTGACATCAGAATGGATTTTAGCGATGGAGATTTCTGGTGTCATCAAGATAGGATGAATAAGTACAAAATACAGAGGTGTTTAATTTAAGCAAGATGAGGGAGGAAGAAGCTTTTAAATCACATGTCCAAAAATTTCTCTTCCGTAATGGTCAATTTGTTTATCCTGCTTCTATAGTGATATGAATGGGGCCAGATGCAAAAATTTTCTGACGCTTTTTCAAAAGGCCTATTTCAAGTGATTTTGTTAAGGGGCCAATTGAAGCCAATGGTGGTGTGCTGCATGCTATGCCTCTCAGGTTACAGCAAAGTAATCTGAAGTTTTAAGTTTTTGTCATACAAGCCCTTATAATCTATGGGACTGTAAGGCATTTTATTACAAATATTAAAACTGTATCTGATCTTCTCTAGTGGAATTGTAGCTATTCCTTTCCAGCACAGCATAGAGTTGGAAACAAATTGATGGGATTTTTCAGAAGTTAAATACATGGAGTGTCAGTACAACTGAATCCCCTTACCCAGCTTTCAAATGGGTTAACTTGAGAAGGCATGGCCTTGAAATCAACAGGAGTGCAAACAAAAAAGGATAGAGGGGGTCCTGCTCATCCAAAACATTTGTAGTCCACAGTGGTTAGCTCAAGTTAGTCTTGCCATCTTCAAATTTTCAATGCTTTTTGGCAGGCATTTCCTGCCTTGTAGAATTGCCTTAGGTAAGGTGAGGGAAGTGGTGGGTGTTTTTTTTATGAAAGCATGTATAGGAAATGCTTGGACTTTCTCTGTCTTCGTTCTGTGGAGGGAAGATGTACTGTGGGCATTTGTCAAGTCAGGGGTAGTGTGTGGGAAAAGTGGTTAGCGCAGACTCACCAGGAGCTTTAGGGTGAGTATTTTCCCTAGTTCAGTGTTAAGCAAAGTGGTATTACCCACAGGTCCTTAAACAGTTAATTGAGTATCCTTTGAGTTACATGTCAGCAGATGTAACTGCAGATGTATTAACATTCCTGTGAGACACAGAAACTGCCATGGCTCTTTGAAAGCATTGGTGAACTTGGTTCTCCTGTAGCATTCCAGATTGTTGGAGAGAGAGAAATTCCTGCACGATGTTAGAAATTTGAAACCTCAAAGAGTATGACATTGTAGAGGACAATGAGTGAAAAACTGGAGTGGAGATTCCTTGGATTAGATCCAACAGGTTGTTACTTACCGCATGCCTTTACTGGTTGTAAACTACCTGATGTAACAATGAGATAAGTTGTTCCTAGAACAGGGGAAGAAAACTATTCCACAAAAACGTTAGGCACAAATTCAAACTCAAACAAATTCAAACGAAGGCACAAATTCACTCTTCTCAATCAGATCTGAGATAAGTATCACAAGGAAATCCTCCTGCAAAAAAAAAAAGAGTAAGATTTTGTTAGTCATTTAATACATTGTAATTCAAGCAGATTTTACTTTCACTTGCTTTGTTCTAGATAGGTGTTTTAATTTCAGCTTTTTAATTGAAAAATAGGTAGGTGTTGTAATTTCAGCTTTCTATTATTAGTTTGGGGTTTTGTGTTTTTTTTTCCCTCGCTATGAAAAGCCTTCTGATTATTATGTTATTTTGGAGTTTTTTACTTGCTAAGAAAAGGTCAAAACTGTTACATCTCTATGTGATGTCAGTGGCAACACTGTCTCCTATGTTAAATTGGCAAACACATTGTTCATGCTGTGTATGTAACTAATCCTACCTTCTGATACATCAGTTTTTTAAAAGGAGAGTCTGAACAGCCTTTACTGTGGTTATGAGCAGTTGTGGATAGCAGTTTGAGTTCAATGAAAACTGTGCTTTAACACCTGAATGTTGTTTAAAAAAAATAGCAGCCCTCTCCTCCCTTCTGGCACCCTCAGATATCTTAAAAGTCTAATACTTGGGCTTGTATTTTCTGTATGTTTTGAAAAATTTGTCAAAGTTTGTTAATTTATTTTTAAAGATTATTAGCTTAATGAAAACTTTTGTGTCTTTATTCACATAGTTTGCTTTGAAACATGAGGTTTCTTTTAAAAAACATCAAAAATTCCAGCACTTCGGGCCCGAAAATGCAAATTCTTGACCACAGTAGTAAAACCCTCTGAACCACGTTCATGAAGCTACATACTTGCCTAAATGTTTGCAGGCCTGAAGCCTTTGTTTTTTTCAAAGTTCTGTCATTCTCTTCTCCCATTGCCTTGGAAAAAAGGATATTCTACCAATAATGATACTTTTTTTTCCTCATGATACACAATTTGGGAATTGACTATACTGTTTGATTTCTGTAAAATATGTAAAACGGTGCTGATTACTGTAGTTGAAAGCAGTTTGTTCTTAATGTCACACTTAGAATAGTTTAAATTTTTTTCTGAGCCCTTTTCTAGTACCCAAAAACCTTCCTTTAACATCTTTCTGAAATCTGTTGTTTTGGGGATAGTTCTCTTTCTTCCCTTGCCAATAATCTGATGTTAGTAGGAGAAAAGTAATGGATTATTGCTAACATTTTTTTAGAGGGAAGTTGTGCTTAAGAGGCAACTCATTTTGTACTTAACAGTCAACTTCTGATTTCCTGACTTCATGGAAGTTGTTTGGGGATGACTATGATGTAAATAAATTTTTAATTAGTGAAATGTTCGGAGTTTATATTACTGATTTATGGCATACGGTTCATGGCATGGTTCATTTATTCCAGAAGGCTTTCCCCAAAACAGATAGCCAGGTAGTTGCTATTAAATGCTTATAATATTAACTTAATTTTGCCGTTATAATACTGTAACGGAGAAATACCCAGGTGTATTATGTTATGGGTACATTTTTATAAATCTTAAAAAATAACTGACTACATGGGAGGTTACTCTGTTGGGAAAGCTGCCGTAGGTGTGTGTTAAGCTTCAGTTCACAGTCTTGATGTTGGGAAGGTGTTTGCATTAGATTAACATACTTAAACATAGTAGTTGATGTACTAATGTAAGTATTGTAACTTAATATCCAGCGCTAAATGCATTTTAAATGTAACTGTAGAAAATGTTGTAAAGCTAAGGGAGTGCTACACATGGTTAACATAGAAATACTTAGGAATAGTTTCTTATTTTGGTGGTCAGTTCAGCAGTGAGTTACCTTAGGTAACAAACAGATGTAAGGAAGAGGAAACCAGGCTTTTTTCAGTAGTGCCCACCAATGGGACAAGAGGCAATGGGCACATATTGAAGTATAGAAAATTCCATCTGAAATGACTGAAACTCTTTTTTTCTTTCAAAACTGTGCAGATAGCCAAATGCTGAATGACATTATTTAGAATCTCCATCCTTTAAGATGCTCAAACTTCAACTGCCCAAGTCCTTGAGAAACCTTTTCTGCTTGGGGTGGCAAATGGTGAGAGGAAGGAACGCTGAAGCTGAGTGGAATTCTGGACAAAAAGGAGAATTTCATGGTGCCCTCCAACCTCCGCTGCTCTGTTATGTAGCAGAAGATGTAGATAGAGGCCTGATATCAGCAAAAAAATTATGCGTGTAGCCCAAAACTGTGTTCCTGATTTGTGCTCTGTCAGAAACTGTACTGTGAAATTGATGGCTGCAGTGTACTGTGGATGTCACAAGGTTGTGCATTTTCAGGAAGTGATGAGAGAAGCTCATATTGGGGAAGGTGGCCAAGGAATTAGAAGGTAGCAGTTACTGTTTGCCATGGAGTGGTTTGAGTTAGAAGGGACCTTAAAGATCACATAGTTTCAACCCCCCTGCCATGGGCAGGAACACGTTTCACTCGACCAGATTGCTCAACGTCCCATCCAGCCTGGTCTTGAGCACTGCCAGGGTTGGGCATCCACAGCTCTGGGCAAATGCTCAAATGGTGCTTCTTTAAGTTTCTTTGTAATTTTCAGTGATGCTTGATTTCAAATAGAGAAAATGTATGTATGAAGCTTGACTTTATTCTTCCTTGTTATTATTGTTTTCTCCTGACATCCATTTTTGGCTGTGGTCAGAGAAGTAATGAACCATGTGGCCATTTGGTTTCATCAGCTTTTGGATTTTTGTATGGTGTGTTCCATTGCATGAACAGAGATCACAAGAGAAACCTCATTTTTAGTCCTTTGTGATTTTTGAAGATTTGCTTAGAATGTTTTGACTTAGAGTATTTATGGCTCTGAATCTTAAGTGTTGGCATTTCCTGCTACAACTAACAAAAGAGACTCTCCTGCTTTGCACAGGAAAATTTGGGCTCTGCAAAAGGAACAGAGGATAAATCTGTTGCCAGACAACTAAAGGCTTTTTGAAAGGTTTTATAAAGAAAAAGACAGGAAAATTTAAATACCAACATGGAGAAACTGGAACTAGCTGAGGTTTCACATCTCTAAGATGAATTAAGAGGCACTCCTGCCTCAGGAAATGCTTGGGAAGTAGTTTCAAATGTGGCAGCATCTTAATGATACTTGAGACAAATTTCTATTTTTCTCTCTTCCTCTATATCCTTCCTTATAAGTCAGTTGAATTCATCCCTGGATTGTTTCTTTGCTGTACTTGATGCTGAAATTCACTTTCTAAGGAATGAAAGTATTTCCTGTCTGAAAAGGAGTTTTCCAACTATTACAAATCCTAACCCTTCTCATCCTCTTTTATTAGTAATTTTAGTTCATGCTTTTTTCTTCCTTCCTGTCATGTTTAAGTGATTAACTGTATATGAGAAGCTACCTTTGAGATCTGCAGAGTTTTGAAAGATTGATCCTTGAAAAAAGCAAATTATTTTCCTTCCATTTACATTAAAGAAATATCAAAGGATTGGAAGGAAAAACATAGTGTTGTATAGGATTACAATTCTGTGCTTGTAAGGTACCGTTTCTTATATTGGGAGTGAAGATAAATCTGCCCCAAATTTTTCTTTTTGTTTTTCTGTATTAGGTAACACCAGAATACCTACAAGGAGTTGAGAGTTGTCTGAGAATCTTTTGTCTCTTGTTGCTTCTCACGTGGCTCAGTCAGTTTATTGTTAAAATGAGCTTTTACCTGAATTTGGGGAGGAAAGGGAGGAGGAGAGAGCAAGTGAATTTTAAAGGAGTGCTTCAGTGCCCTGCATGTGAATACAGAAAATGTAGATAGATGTTTAAATTGTCAGAAGGCTAAATCATGCCTTAGCCACTTTCTGGGTGAAAGGGTGTAATAATTTTTTAATATATATTTATATATATCTTCTGGGAATGAGATTGAATTTGTGCAGGACAGGCTAAGAAAAACAAAAAACAAATGGTGTAGAATTTGGATGAATATAGTATTGGAACGTATGATTTCATGTACAAGGCAAAAACTGTTGAATGATTTTACGTGCAGAAGAAATGGAACGTTTAGTCTCAGAGTTTGTCAGTAAAATGATGCATGTGTGGCAGCCTCTATAGAGCTGTATACATTGAAAAATCTCAGGCTATGTTGAATAATAGTTTTTTTTCCTGGACAGTGGGAGCTACAGCAGTTTTGGGTGCAAGTCTTCCATGTGGTTTTTAATGGTAACGGTGTACAGTGAAATGTTAGTGTCTTTCACACCGATAGGATTTTTGGGTTTAGTGGTAGACTGTTTAAACTTAACTTTTTGTGAAAGATTTACAAATTCATCAGTTTTTTCACCTGTTTGTTGATGATTAGCCTGATTGGTTTCGGTGTTTATTAAGTCTTCTTTCTTCCTTTTGATATGACTGTGATTTGCAGCTCTGTCTGTATAATTAAAAAAAAAAAAGTCTAGTCAATACATGTGTTTAAAACATACAGGCATGTGTAGAAACTTGGCTTTGTTTCAGGCAGATGTACTTAGTAAGGGGCTGGTATTTTTGCTGGATTTTCTTTTTAGCTGCTTCTGAAATACAAGATGTTCCTTGGCTTCCCATGTTAACATTATTGCAGGATACTTTAACTAGAAGTGCACACAAGAGTAAGAGAATGTAGGAAAAGACTTTGTCTTTCTCTCACCGAAATGTATCGTGGTACAGCTGATTTGAAAAGATATGAAGATAACCTTTCTAAAGACATTCTGTGAATTGGTAGCATAAGTATATACAAACTTACAGAGACTTAAAGATGTCCAGTTTTTCCACTTGTAACCATCTGCTACTTTGGAAATTGCCACAAGAAAAGTGGGAGTGTGTATGGTGTTTGCATTGGTGTGTTCCAGCTTCTTAATCAAAAAAAGCAATGGTTCTTTCCAACCTTTGTGTTCCAACCTTAGCCTATATGTTAGGGAAAATGTTGAAAGCTTTTTCTGGTAGTCGAGGAGCCAGTGTGGATATGGCTTGTCTTCAAGCAGTGCTGTTATCCAGGACTGACAAATGGAAGAAAGTGCGGCAACCTTGGTCTCCAAGTTAGGTCTTGATTTAGTAGTACCTGAGGTGAGAAATGCAAGTAAAATTTGCATGGTGACAGGAGGTAGCATGTGAGGATCCTGCCAAGCAGTGTTGTGTTCTCTCTTTATGGCTGGCTGGTTTTGTGCACTACGGATGTAGGCTTGGATCTGCTGCCGTGGGTGGTAGTGTGACTGAGTTTTTTCAGATTTGTCTTAACGTTCACAATGCATGTACACACACACACTTCATCATTAAATGTGGAAAAGGAAGAAAATGGCAGTATTTTGCTCTTAGTGGTAAGTAGTACATTTACTGGCATAATCATAGCTCAAGTGTTGAAAAAGTTCTGATAATCTTCCCTTTTCTGATTTGGTTGATATCCTGGAATTTATATAATTGTAAAACAAACCTAGTCTTTTTACATTTGATAGAGAAAATATATTTGAGGCATTTAGAGAAATTATAGGGTTTGTGAGTACGAAATTTTTGTGTTAGCTTTTGGATACTATTGCTGAGGTTGAGCCAAATGGGAGGAATTTGGAATGCAGAAAGTTTTGTCTGGAAGGCTAGAAGAGTAAACCATCAGAAGCTGGGGACAGATTGTCTACAGTGGGGTACAGGCTCTTTCGGGAAGAGCATGTACTACTTGGTACTGATGTTACAGATGCCATCTTCAGTATGTAATGAAAGATAAGTACAAAAAATCTGTGATCCTGGCTGGCAGCGATTCCTTACCTCTGCAGATTGTAGGTGTAAATAAGGTCCTATATGGAGGGGAGGGAAAACCACCAGCAGGCTTTTTGCCCTGGCAGAGGCTTGGAGACAGCAGGAAGTGTTCAAGACAGGGAAATACAGGCTTAGGGAATCAATCCAGAGGAAACCTGAGTTCAGATGTTAACCGAACTGCTGCATGCAAGTGTGCTTTGTGGTCTGTAGAGATCCTTCTTTGAGCTTCGAGAGGTGTTGAAAATGTAGAAGCAGTATTTTAATGTTGCTTTCCTAGAATGCATTAGTTAAATAGCAAAACAATGTGGAATTTTGCTGAAACAGAAGTAGAGATGTAGAATTGCATGAACAGCACATCAAGATTTGAGGAGACCAGGTTGTTCTGGCAGTTCCTATTTTCACCTTAATGTGTGAAGAAAACTTGGAGTGAGTATGAACTCTTTAGAACTGTGGTAGAGGCAAGGTGTGGAAGTGCTTGATAGTACTTGAAATTAATCTATTGCATACATCTAGCATTAGTTGATTTTATGTTAAGAAAGGAAGCAAAGAAAGAAAAACCCAAGGAAACACAATCATTAGGAAATGGGATTTGAACAGAGCTTGTTAATAACACAGCGGATTTGTATTCTCAAATCCTGGCTATACTTACACTTTCTGGTGTGTGCAGAAACATGAATTGAGCTGGTAATAGCCAGACAGCTGTTTAGATATTAGACCAAGCTGCCCCCATTCATTCCTGAAACATGTCAGTGTGCTGTCAGTTTTTCCGTACTGACTTGCTTGTTACTGTTCTACCTCTGTTGCAGGACTGGCTGTCTTACTATATGTCTTTTGTGATGTAAAGTCTATTCTGGGCTGCATCAAAAGCAGCGTGGCCAGCAGGGCAAGAGAGTGGATTCTTCCCCTCTCCTCTGGTGACATCCCACCTGGAGTGTTGTGTCCCCAGCGCAGGAAAGATGTGGACTTGTTGGGTGCAGGTCCTGGGGAGGCCACCAAGATGATCACAGGTCTGGAGCACCTCTTCTGTGAAGACAAGGAGAGACGACTGGGGTTGTTCAGCCCAGGGAAGAGAAGGCTCCATGGAGACCTTACAGCAGCCTTTCTGTGCTTAAATGGGCCTGTAAACAAGATGGGGACAGACTTTTTAACAGGGCCTGTTGTGGTAATGGTTTTAAGCTAGAAGAGGGTAGATTTAGATTAGGTATAAGGACTTCTTTGTAAAGAGAGTTGTCAAGCACTAGCACAGGTTGCTCAGAGAGCTGGTAGATGCCCCATCCCTAGGGAAATTTCAGTCAGATTGGACAGGGCTCTGAGCAGCCTGCTCTAGTTGAAGATGTCCCTGCACATTTCCGGGGGGTTAACTAGGTGACCTTTTAAAGATCTCTACCAGCCTAAACTAATCTGTGATCTTTTTGTCTATCTAAAAGACTTAATTTGTAACATTTTTCCTTTGGTAATCTGAAATACTTCAAGTTTTGGGTGAAAAAGAGGCGATGAGTAATCTTAGAGGATAGAAGAAAGTTAATACTCTCTCCAGATTGAATCGGAAAGTCAGTGACCACCACTGTTACAAATAACGTTTACACAGGTAAACCCCCTAGAGGCAAAGCAAAGGTACTCCTGAAGTGCCTTTCATGTTGGTTTTTGCAGTAAGGTACCAGTCTCAGTATAGGCAGTGGGTATAAAGCAGGCTGTCTCCCCTCTGCCCCCAGCCCCACCAAAAAAAGCCCCTAGAAGCATTCTCCCAAACCAGCAACAGCCTAGGGAGAGGGGTGGAAATGGAAGCTTAATTTGATCCTTCTTACTGTTTTACATAAAGATATGGGCTTTTTTTGTGCACTTTGAGTGCAAGTTCTATCACTTGTGTCTCAGAATAGTTGTATCTATTGATACATTGCTTTCAACACTGGAGAGGAGATGTCACTTTCCATTTTGAACTGATTTTCCCTAATATTTTCTAAGTGGACTATATGGCTATTTGTACAAATTACAAAACAATGACTGGAACTTCCTGACTGATTTCACTCAGCAGCTTTGCTTGTCATGTAGTAATCATATATTGCAGTACTGTACATTTATTTTAGGTTTGACCTGTCCATGAATGCGCACATGTAGGAATCCATAGGCAGTAGCACTAAATCTAATGCATAAATAAGCTCTGCCATGCATAACCGTTGTATGTCCTTATAAATACAGAAGTTTGTCAGCTTGTCAGACAAATATGTGGCTTTTCAGAGAAGTGCCTATGTCCACAAAATCATTCACAAGACCATTTATGTCAACTCTTTCACAGGACCTAACAAAGTAGTCTCTGTTTGTTGTGTTCCCTTCTCCAATCAGGTGTCTGGAGTCAGCTGCATGTGGGCTGCTTGGGTTCAAGTTTACTCTGTGCTCACAACCCTCTCACTCATAGCAGGGAGGGCCCACGTGCTTGTGCTGTGTGGTTAACCAAACACCAGAATGGTGCTCCCCAGATTTATGTGGCATTGCTTGTGCAGTTCTTTTCAAACCAAAACAAGGAGGGCTCCTCTGGCACACTGCTTTACCAGGCAGCTCTCCTGTAGGCTTTTGTATTTGTTATGTTTAACATGGGGAATCCAGCTCGGCTGCTGGCGGATGATTACTGCTGGCTTTTGTTGGCCCTTGGGAGGAAAGAAAGGGAGGGGAGGAGTAGTGGGGTCTTGGCATATACCTTTCCTTTCTCATTCCTGATATTCATGATTATGAATGTTTCTGGTTTTGGTGGTCTGGAGAGAAGGTCTCAGTAAGGTTTGCTTGTAAGTTTTAGGAACAAGGTGGATTTTTTGGACTCATTTGTTTGTCTGAGCGCAGTATGGGGTAGTTAAAGCGTTGGTACCTGTTTCAATTTTCAGCTAAGATTTTGTAGCATTTGGCCGTGGTAGTATTTGGCTCATTGATTTTAACTGTGGAAATCAAAGTATTTCACAGAAGAGAGATACGTATCTCTCTATGCAGATATGGAGAGGTGGCAAATTGTCCTGAAGGGCTGGTGGCAGAACTAGGAAGAGAGTCCAGCACTGGGTCGAGAGTTCCCACCATGAGACCAGACTGAATAAAGGTCTCTAGCTCATTCCCTACTTCGGTTACTGTTGCTGGACAGTAATACTCCAGCAACAGAAATATGTAGTTATACTTTGAAATTCTTCAAGGGAAAGAGTTGAAGAGCAAGCATGAGAATTTTTAACCACAGGAGCTGCAAATCTTGCGTGTTTTCTAGAGAGAATTGCTCCCTTTGTGCATGAAACTAAGCCCAGAGACCTTCATGGACTATCCACAAGTAACCCCTTAGATTCCTTTTCTGCACTTTTCAGCTTGGCCCCTTTGACCACACAATTACTTATATTTGAAAAAGCTCTGCCCACTATGTACCCCCAGTTCTCCTAAGCATTGTAGGAGCATCTTCTGCATAAGTGTGTTTGTGTTCTTGCGCACCCAAATGAAAGAGGGAGTATGGAACTGCCATATGACCAGTTGCTCTCTCATCATCTCCTCTCTGAAATTTTTCTCCCACTGTTATTGTCCCCATTCTGTCTTTTGATTCCTCTTCTTTCAAAAGAAAATTATCTAACTTGTCTTTTCAACAGCCCAGCAGACATTTCAGGTAAAATGTATTTCTCTTGGAACACTGACAGGCTGAGTGGACTGCTTTGTCAGCTGAGATCAGCATGTGGTGTGCTTGTGCAGTGAGACTGGCATGTTCTGCCTCACATACCAAAGCTTAAAAGCATGCACACAGTCCTTATTTGGGCCTTAGCTGATTTATATGATACCCTGGTCATGTTTCTAGTCCCTCAGGTGACATTCATTCCTCTTTCTTATTCTTCTCACTTCCAACAGTGCTCATCACAGTTGGACTTCAGCAAAATTTACATTGTTTTCTCATGACATGGAAGACTACAGTGTCTCATTGCAGGTCAGGTTCAGTGACTACAATATTTTTCTTTGAGCGACCAGTCCCATAAAAGCCTCTTCTACTGACTGACTGTGATGAGAATTTACATACAGCGCAGTCTCTGCTTGGTCTACAGCACATATTTTTCAGACCCAAAGAGACAGGCGGTACTGAGGTCACTTGCTGTTCTGAGGTTAGTAAAGGTATACTAATAGTCTGCTTTCTCCATGCAGTCAAGTCTGTAAGGAGTAATAGGGACTGTCTGCATTTTCTGATCATCTTGGTGATGATCACTGGTCACCTGATGGTGACCAGTTTGGATCACTTTTCACACAGAGCTAGGAGAAGTAGGCAGAGAGATTTTTCAAGTGTTCTTACTTGTTCTTTGAACAGTGACTGCTTGGCTATATCAGATCAGATGCTTTCCTTCACTGGTCTGTTAATTCTCAACCGCTGCTGGAAGTTACTCCTCTAACATCGATCTCTTTCCTGTTTTTATAGAAGCATAGCAGCTTGCTAATTACTGACAGCTGGACTAAAGCTCTTCTATAATAAATCTCAACTATGCAGAAGGTATTTGTGACCTATTAAATGTTTAGGAGTTCATTGTAGACTTTCAGTCAATGGAGTCTCTTGATTTCAGTGGGTATGTATTAAAACTGTAGGACTTAAGTAATAGTCACTTGCCATCAGGCAATTTCATTTATATTTTAGAACCACTGAAATGCATCCTAAAGATACATTCTTCCCATTATATATTCCTTTCCTGAACCCTCATTGGCAGCCTATACTGTTTCTAGTCCTTAGAGGAGACACTTGTTAACTTCCGGTCTGGTGAATAGTCTTTGCCATTTCAGTAGTGTTACACAGAGTTTGAGACCTCTTCTTGAAAAATTAATCACGACCGCTAGTTTTATTATCCTACTGCAACTTGTGCCTGAAGTGGAGAAACAGCCTCAAGCTGGTGTTAGTTAACAAGTGTTGCACACTGTGGGATGGAGAGGCAGACTTTGCAGTTAATGCTTCTTCTGAACCTTTCTTGATGTCCATGGACATGTAGAGGGGCAATCTTTGACTGACAGAAAGAAATGAAACGAGATAAACCCTTTTAGTCTACAGATGGTCAGCTGCTCACTGGCTGCCCAATCCATGAGATTTTGTCGGCTGTAGTATTAATGTACAGTGTCACAAAAGTGAAGTCAGTGACAGGAAGCTTTCCTTACAGTAGGGAAAGGCAGGAGTTGACTCAAGAAATCTACATCACTAAAAAGGTGCCTGTGTTAAGAATTCTTCTGCAGTTATGTTCAAGAAACCACAAGGCCACCCAGAGAGCCAAATGCAACCTAATTGCAGCAAAGAACATTTATTTCCACACCTTCTCCATTGTTTATTGAAATCACAAAAATTTTATCTTAAATATTTGTAGCTAACATATTTCTGGGAGCTGTAACATCTTCTTAAGATCGAGTACCTTTTCAGACACTGACACAGAGCTAAAGTTTGAGGTAAACCAAGGAAGATTAAAAGTAGAATCACTTTCAGTTAATACACTGAACATGAAAAATCTTGATTTTGTCACTTACTTCACTTTGTACGTGACACATATGCCAGGATTGTCTATTTAATTCATGAGCAGTGCCAAAAATCATAGTTTTCTTTAGGCTATGCATCTGTATATAGTTTGGAGTTTACTGTTTAGTTGCTTTGTTTTCTGTGTTCCAACTCTGGCTAAAGTTTATCTGGTCAGGACCAACAGGATTTTTCTATCAGATTTTGGTTTTCAATGTATTGATGCCAAGCCTTCCAAAGTAGGGATTTTGTTTGAGATGCTTTAATTTTAATTTCTTCTGTGAGTGTTTCCCTTCAAAGTTCTTAGTTCACTGTTGGGTTGATCGATGTGAATTTGAACAAACAGAACTGAGTTGAGAATTTCTGCAGCTCTGTTTCAGCAGGGATCTTCAGGGAGATGGTGAGTGACAGAACTGGCAGGCTGGCCATGCACCAGCCATGAGAAGCTCTCTGTTGTGACAGGGAGCAGAGGCTTTCCAAGGCAAGCTGAAAACTGTCCTGTAAAGGGACCTGAGCAGGGAAGCTGGGTAGGGCTGACTGCTGTTCCTAACACCCCTATAATGAAGGGCCTGTGAGGAATGCTATTCAGTAGCTGTGATATCTCTGGTGTGATGCCAGTTAAATAATGTGAATTATTATAATGGGATTTCAAGCAGCTAGTAGTTGGACTTAAGCAGAGAGGATGGGAGGCTTCTTATGAGGCAGCGATTAATTGTATCATCTGAGAGAATGTGGGGTGGCTGAAGTACTCCCTAGTGTAAATGAGTTGAATAAAATTGCCTTTAATAGAAACCTGGAGAATCTAGTCTTTATTAAATAATTTGACTGGGGAGCTGAGTTCTAGTGACAGACATTGTTGGGCCAGATAATTGTCTGGCAACTCAGTTTCACTGTCCCCTGTAATTACTGTACCCCTCTTTGCTGTTGCTTTGGAATTAGTAAATACTTCTTTCCCTAATGGATTACCGATGTCTTTGTTTAATTCCAAAATGAGAGATCAAAATAAGGACTGTTACACATACCAAATTTTGATTGCCAGGCTGTGTGTCTGAAATTCTTTGTTTTGGTGTATTTCCTGTAGTACTTATTCATGTGTTCACAAACTCTAGTGATTCTTAAATCACAATGATAATGAAAATAATTTTTTCCAGGGGATGTAATTCAAGCATCATAATTTCAGAAAGCAAATAGTACTGATTTTCACTCCCTTCAACATTTCTCATCCCTAAGTTTTTGAACTAAACATTTAAAATCATTACAGTGTTTAGTTCTCAAAACAAATCTCTATAAACATTAAATTGTTAGATTAAAAAAGACAACTTGAAGTAATCCTCACTTGACCTTAAACTGTTTACAAGTCAATTGAATTTCCTAGTTAAACTCCCTCTTCTCACTTTTGATTTGGACTTAAAATAATGGCATGCGAGTAAGATCTGTTCACATTCTGAACAAAAACTTAGCTCCTTTTTTACCTAATTCAGATTTCTGAATGTTACTTTGCTAATCGTTTGGGACTTTTTTGTATTGGAATATAGTAGGAGTGTTACAGATGGTGAAGTTACTAGCCAGAAGTGCTGTAAATAGTGTCATGATATACTGCTCTCAGTTATAGTAGTTGATTTTTTTGTTTTGTTTTGTTTTTGTTGCCCCCACTGTATCATTCTTGTTAAAGAGGGTGGAATTTGGTATTTGTGAAGTGTGTGGAGTATTTAAGGATTACCCCTCAGTGTCAAGCAAACCTCTGGGTTCCCTTCCAGCAGCAGTGTTTGTGAAGGAATGTGGTGTCTCACCACTGCTCAGACAGGATCCCTTTTCCTTTCCCACACTGCACTGCTTTGCCCCTGAGTGCAGGGGTGGAAAGGGGGATCATACGTGGGTTTGACACCCAATGAGAAGGGGAATGAAGTGGTAAGAGTGTCTCTTCCTCTTGTTTTTTAGCTCTTAAAGAAATTGATTCTCATTTTGGAGTCTGTTTATAAGAAGGTGGGTTTTGTACCTAAATCGCTGACTTGCTTTTAGAATCTGCTTGCTAAAATTAAAGTATGTGTGTGTGTATCACATCATTGTGATTTACATGCAAATGAGCTTGCACTATGGATTAAAACACCCTTTCTACCTGAGAAATTCAGTGTGCAGGTGTGTTTTGGGGGAGGACTGTTTCTGGTTTTGCTTACCTCTTTTGGTCCGTGGAAGGTTGGTTGAGGTAGATGTTCTTCAGTTACAGAAAAGTCTTTGGTAGAGAGGTTGAAGGTACTGTGAAATTAACAGAGTCTGATGAAACTTTGAGAACCTTTTCTGTTTTTTAAAAGAAACCTTTTTAAAAGCTGTGGGTTGATTTGTGAATTTCGTTTTCCATCTTTAGTGTTCTGAAAGCATTGAGTATCATCTAATATAAAGTCTGTGTTATGTGCTTTTCAGAACAAATTTTTTTAAGGTTTGTAATTTTCTTTTTTCCCGTCTGTGTTCCTTAGTGCATCAGAATGACCATTTTTGAGGGAAATGAAAACCCTTCTATTTCAGGCCTTGGTCTCTGAAAGACAGAACAATTGAAGGGAGGAGAGGAGTGAACTGACTAAGTGTTAAGGGTGGGAGCAGAAATGTCACTTAAAGACATTAAAATGCACTCTAGAAATGGTTTCTAAATTTATACTTTCAAACGAATCCTTTCTCATGTTTGAGCAGTTCAAATACTGCTTTTATCTAAAAACTACAACAAAAATGATAAGTTGTCTAAAAGGTGTCCATAGTGACCTCTTGTGAGAAACTTGTGTGCTCAGTGCTATATTGCATATGCTTGGAGAGATGGACTAATGTTTGCCTCACTAGGAAAAAGAAGGTCTGCTGTATTGGTCACCCTCAGTTTGTGTGGAACCTTTTCCTTTGTGTCTTGTAAATGGACACTGCTTCTCTTTAATGTGTTGCCTGTAGTCGTTTAAGAGGTGGGCTGGAATGTGCTGGGGGCCTAAATGTCTGTGGCATGCTGGTTTTCATCTTCCACTAGTCTTTTTCCTTGAAACTGAGTTTGATGCAAGGTACTAGTTTAACAAAGTAGTGAAATGTGTCTGGTCTGTCAGGAGGCCAACGATCATGACATCAATGCCATGAATTGTTGGGTGTATATTGTACTTGTGGAATCTGAACAGGAAATGCTTATAGCCCTCATAGTTATTCCATTTAAAGTGAGAAATTGGGAGTAGGGTGTGCTAAGCAGTAGATAAACCAGTTTTCCTTGTGGTCCCCTTCTTGTTCAGTTTTATGCTTAGAACATGTTTTCAAATGTTACTTGAAAAGTAGCAAAATCATTTCACAGCTAGGTCACAGTCATGAAGTAAGTAATGTTTGAGCTTTGGAAGCTGTAGATGACAGGTCTTGCTCAGAGTGTTTTTTATCCTCACCTTGGAGAAGGTGCTAGGCTGGACTTTGTACCAGACAGTCCATGAGCTGTGTTAAGCAGATATGGTATCAAATACATAACAAGCACTCTTACTAGAATAATTCTTCATTAGTATAAGTTATGCTCTGAACACTTTCTAGCTGCTACATCTGCTTCAGAGGCTGTGTTTGGATGTGCAAAAGACGAGCTATGTCTAATTCTTGTCAGAACAGCTTCCAAATACACACTTTAAGGATCACAAAACATCCTCACAGACATTTACTCTTCCCCCTATATCCTGCCTTTTTCCTGTCAGAATTCTTGTGGATGATCTATAATTCTATTGCTAGCTATCTTTCAGCTACGTACCATACTGCAGAGATGCATGAAACTGGGTGTGGAGTGGCACGTGCATCCAACGCACGCAGATACACAGGTGCTGTCCTTCACACAGGAGTGAAAGAACTGCATGATCCTCTCTTTTGAGAGTCAGCAGGATGGGGTTGGAAGCATAGGATGTGATGGGGACAGCAGAGAGTGGCGTTTGAGTGCATTGTATTTCTGCCATTTGATCCAGTTAACTTGAATTTTCTGTCTGTAAAATAAAGAGGATATTCTAATAATAACTATTGTAATGTCTTTCCTTCTTGGGGAGCAGATAATTCTCAACAGAGATCATCATAGGGGGTTTCTCACAAATTAAAAAGACACAGAAATAGAACTTGCTTTTAAGAACTGACAGAATGAATTATCTTGAGTTATAAATCATGGTTGGTTTTTTTAAAAAGTTTGAATTACTTCTAGTAAGTTTACCTGTATAATTTCTATGAGTTACAGAGTTACTTAGGGAATTGATATGCTAATTAAGCCTCTCTGGTCCTTAGTTTTACAGAATTTCATGGGTGTAAAATGAATAGGTTTATTAGAGATGGAAAACAGTGACATACAGTATAATCTGAAAAGAGGATCAGTTGTGGTAGCACTACAGCTCTTCATTAGGATGGAGATGCAAAACATTTAAGTGCTAAGCTCTTTTTTTGTCTGTAGGTAACATATATACATATGGAGTTTTGAAGGTTCTTTTTCCAGCTGTGTCTTTTGCTTGATTCAATCAGCTTGTTATCAGATAGTTGTGTAATAAATACAAATTAATGGAGAGTGTAGAAAAAAAGCTGCTGGGATGTGTCTGCCTAAAAGTAATAGTTGAAAGATAAGAGCTGATTGGCAATTTTGCTGAGCTCTGTGGGCTCTAGAGGTCTCTCTATTGATTGAAAAATGTTATAAGTGATAAATATCATCTCCCAGAAACAGAAAAATTGATAAGAAGTATAAAGTAGTGCAAGCATAAGTCAAATTGGTTAAACCCTGATAAAGTGAGATGAAAGTCCTTAGAAAGCAAAGTGAATTCTAGAGAGAGTAGATTCTTGGAAGAAATAAATCCTAACATTTCTTTGTTAGATCATTCCAGGAAAGAGTGTACTGAGTTGAAAATTCAATAGCACTACTGATAAAAAGAGAATTCACAATTTCACTTGGAGGTAAGGGACTTCATACAGCAAGTAGACATTCCCACAATCTTTCTTTTCTGTGTGTTTATGTAAGAAGTCTGTTTACTAACTGGTTTTAATTATAACAGAATAGCTTTTTCTCCTTGCCAGAGGTATTTCTTGCAATTTTTTGAATTCACATATTAAATATAGCTTCTTTTTTATTTCTCTTTGTGTGAGCAACATGAGTTTTGTGACAGGTACCATGAAAGTGCTATGGGAAAAAAAAAAAACCTGAAGAAGCACCTTGAGTTATTAGAGAGTAAAATCTTTGTTAAATAGGAGAAGGAAGTAACAGAAACAGGTGTAGATACAAGATTAATTGAGAAGTAGAGGTAATATGAAATCACAGAAAGGAACTATTACCCATGTAAAGCATCCTGACAAGGCTGATTTGGGATTAGGAGGAGAGATAGTGCAAGGATCTTGTAAGTAGCTAACTGAAAGGCCAAATGGCTTGTCATGTGAAATCTGGTGCATGGGAAAGGGGGAGTGAGGATGTAGATTTCTGTAGTGATTTGTCTGTATGCTTTGTTTTTTCTTCTGTGAGTCAGAGGTCGCATCAGAGTTGTCAGAGCGTAATTAGCTGTCCATCTCTTGCAGAGTCTGGTTAGAGGCATGTTCTCATGCTTTGTGCCATTCAAAACACAATGCTAGCACTTTTTCCTGCTTAGTTTTTCTAAGTGGCTGTGAATAAGCTTTTTCAAATAGTAGTTTTGGAAGATAGCACTTAGACTGCAATAACAAAGGCCTACAAGGCTGGAATACAAGGCTGGAATAAAGGCCAGTAAGAGATTTGAAATAACAATTTGACATGGTGAAAAGCCTTATTGTGGTTTTAAGAAAACTGAAAATCCTCCACAAGTGTACCAAAACTGATTTACAGACAGAGAGGTATGTTTGTAGTGACCTTGAGTCTGAATACCTGCTTTGAGGATTTGACCAAAATGGTTTGCAGATCAGAGAAATAAAAAGCATGTGTAGTAAGTATACAGTTACACTTGATGTCTGGAATGAAAAACAAAACTTCAGCTCTTTTTTTAAGGCTCTCTGCACCTTTTTTCACTACAGAATTTGTGATTGTAATTTGTTTGCTGAAGTTGTTCGGTGACAAATGTGCTTTTATGCATCTGAAAATACCTATTGAAGTCAGAGAACAGCAGGATATATATCATATTCTAACTCCCATTTGGTATCCTTTCAGAGGTTTTTCTCTTTCTTTGTTTTAAGCCAAAATGATTTATATTGTGCTAGTAAGCTGTTTATTATGAACTGTATACCCCATAAATAAGAGAGGCCAAATAAGAGTGTATATGTAGTAAGTAATAAGGAGGGGGGAGTATTTTTCATTGGGTTTGTTTACCAGTTTATGTAGATGTCAGTAGTATTAAAACCTGAAAGCACTCAGCACTGTGGAAGCATGTTCTTAGACATTTCAGCATCCGATGTAAGATATACATGCTCATCTAAACAGGGAATAGGGTTCTTCAAGTTTCATCTCTGTTCCTTATTCCAGCACGACTGTGAATTTTGCTTTGTTTTCGTATTCTTTCTAATTTCTGTACATGCACGTATTTTAAGTTCTGTGACACAGTATTCGGGAAGGGTGATAATAGAAAAACTCTGCCCCTTCAGTTTTTCCCGCTTTTCAATTTGAAGTTTTGAAGAGTCACAACTGGGAATGGAGCTTTTCTCCAGACAGAGGACTCAGTCTTGGTTGTGAAATCTGTTTTTCATTTCACTTCACTGTTGTTTGAAAGCTTGGGTAAAGTCTCCAAACTTCTCAACCAAAGAGAGATGGTGTTTAAATATGCTGAGGGGTCCTCTGCTTGCTTAGCATCCCAAGAATTGTTGGTGGCTCACATCCCTCATTGCTAGAAGCAGCTGGCCATAGATCTATAGTAGAAAATACTTCATTATGAAAGGAGTGAGGGGAATCTGTGTTCTGATATGGAAAGTGAGGGGGAAAGAAACAGCCTATTGAAGATGAAAAATTAAATCTCTGAGAGGGTTAGTTGTATGTTTCCCATCAACCTCTGCTCAGTAGGACAACCTGTCTCTTGTGTTTCTAAATTCAAGTTTATGATTGTCTTTTGACATAAGCACATTGATGATTTGGAGAAAACCATTGAAAAAATTGCCTTTTAGTCAGAACTGAAGATCAGGTGTAAGTATATAATCACCTTTTGCTGGACACTATAGATTAAACAGTGTCTGCTTTATGATATGAAAACAGTTTCTATTTATGTCCAAGATGAAAGTGGACTGTAGAAGGCACAGTGTTCCTGGTTTACCTTTTTGTCTTGAACTGAGAGGTGCTGAAATCTTTTGCCAGAAAATCTGTATCAATAGAACATTTTGTTTACTACATGTGAGAGTTGGCCAAGTAGTTACAATTGTAAAAGCAGATAAAAGTAGCCAGTTCCAAAATAGATGACTTTTAGCTTGTTCTTTAGTTAACTTCTGATTTCTGCTCAATAAATTTATGTAGAATGTGTCTCGGGATGCTGTGAACTAGAGTGTATTGTGCAAACACTTAAAAAATGTTGTCAGTAAGGAGAATTGGGAAATAAAGCGCCATGCCAGAGAGACGTAGAAACAACAGAGCTCTGAATGAATTCAAGTTGCAAAAATATAGTGGAGACCAGTTCAGTCACTATCACCAATTACTATGATGCTCTGAGTGCATACAATCGTAGAGTTTTCTGCTGTGACTGCCTGCCAGATATCTGACCATACCCTTGAGAGTGTGCAGTTCTCCTATCAGTTGACCCACTGATTTCAGGGAGGATGGAAGGGGTCAGGGGGAGGGGAGTGTGTGTGTGTGTGATGTCTTGTCCATAGGGTAAACAACCACCAGCAGACTGTGTTAAACTCTTGTAGTGCTGTCATTTAATTCTGTTTTACAGTAACTGTGAAAAATTACTAATGCATGCTGAGACTGCACAGTTACATTTACCAGCTTCTTGTGGTTGTAAATGAGCCAAAAGAAGCATTAACTCAGCCATATGCATTTTTTTTTTTTTACATTAAAAAGTTCATACGACAAATAGTAAAATACTAACTAGGAGAAAAATAGAAAATGTCACACAAGGCACAGGACTAGCAGATTAACATCTCCCACCTGTGCACTGTCATTTGTATACATTAGCAAATGAAAGTGCTATTAACGTGGATATTTCTGTTTTTGATCTTTTTGTGTTTGTATTAGAGAAACAAAGAAACTTGTTTGAAGTGAATTTTGAACTGAAAGTTGTAGACCTTGCAGGGGATGACTTCTTGTGTTGTTTCTTTTAATAAACTGTGTGGTTCTTTTGTATCCCTGGAAGATGAGATATTCTTTATTTGTAGACCTTGTGGATAGAAATTGTAGTGTCAGACGAGTTACTCTTGACTAAATGCAAAAGTGCTTAAATTGACTTACCAGTATTTTGTAGAAAAGTAAGATATAATCAACATTCTGCATGAAGGTGAATGAGTGAAAAAAATTCTGAGCTTGTGAAGGCTATGCGATAAGTGATTTTTAAATTTTTCCAATAGTTACTGGTTTTGATAGTTCTAGTCAGTTTACAAGATAGCTTGGAGTAAAATTATAACTGAATTAGCTTAGACTCCATATCACCAGAGACTAAATGTCAAAATTTCATGGAAGTTTTTGTTTTTTACGTAAGCTCATCAAATGAAGACCCATACCTTACCATGTTTTTGTTGAGTGCCTTTGACTTCATAGAGACATTATGGGGCTTCCACAGGCTGTCACTGCATAAATAATGCAATTTGATATCACTATGACCTAACTTCTTACCACCAGTGTGTTCTTTCCTGAGTGATTTTCAATTTAGCAGCTGATTACCATCAATATCAGTGAGTACCTGGTGGTTTCTAACTGTTTTGGTGGCCCTGTTCTGTCTTGGAAAGCATTTATTTCAAAGCTATATTACAGTGTCCAGTGTCAAAGTCTGTGGGTAAAGGTTCACAGAATCAACTGATGATCTTAGGGAAAAATAGCTAAGATTTTGGGCAAATGCAGTAAGTGAACATCTCCCATATTAGTGATTGGTACCCCAACATGTGCATCCTATTGTAGCCAGAGAATACCAGCTGTGATTTTGATATATTCATAGGGGTAAAGTTCATAGGTGGTGAGGTAGAGAGGTGAGAAAAAGGAATGTTCTCCATCAGCCTTAGTCATCAAGTGGGGAATTTGACTGAGTAATGTTTGGCACTTTTTGTTAAACAACCTGTGGAAGAATGTGCAAGGTGCAAATGATGAACCTGGGAGGCTGCCTTCTGCAGTCTTCCCTAGATATGGAAAATGGGTTACATTGGATGCATCTAAAGCTGGTTGTTATTAGCACCTTTGTATGGGAGGCAAGGATTACATTGCATGGCAAGCATGCCTTTTAAGGGTGGAAGAATTTGAAACCTGTAGCTCATTGCTTTTGGGCGGGCAAAACCAAGTCAGTGAATTTTTTTTCCTTCCCTTGCCTTTATATCTAAAGGTTAGGCTAGCACAATCATGAAACAATATCAAACTTTTTATCCACTTACCACTTCAGCAGTATGCTATTCATGTGCCTGGACTTTAAGATGTATGACAGAGAGAATGTACACTTCCCACAGACATGAGGATGCCGACACCTGCCTTCTCTGTGCAGACAGGAGCGCATGCAGGTGTGACTGCAAAAAATGAGAAAGCATTGAAGACCACATTTGAACATAGATTTTGTATTGAGGCTTGAAATGAGATAGTGAAACTTTGCAGCATTTATGAAAGTAAATGAGGGAAAGAAGAATCAAGGGCACTTTAACAGAATCATGTTTTCACAAGTGAGCCAGCAGTGAATTCGCAGCAGTGATATTTATGGCCCATGAAAACTAGTTGATTTCCAACAGAAAAACTAAAGAACTGCAATTATGTAAGTGCGTCTGTAAGGATGGAAAGCTGCTTCCTTCTTTTACCAACCTTTCATGCAGGCTGGAGCTGAGGGGACGTTGGCCTTACCATGTTTTACTGTAGCTTGTGTGAATCCTCTAGCAATGTTGATGTCTTAATTGAAAAACAGATAATTTCTCAATGCATGTTATAATTACCTACATGATTAATGCTGCAGTAATCCTAGCAGATAAGATCGTGAGTGGTCCTATCCCAAAGGAGATGGTTTTCAGTTTGTGACTGTTTTTGCTTGTAGTATCACAGCTCAGTAGTCCTATTTTCAGCACTTTGTAATACAGGCTATTAAAAGCAATTATCCTGACCCACTTACTGTCTTTCATGTTGGCTGGAAAACATGGATATTAATGGCCAAATGTAAAACTTCTCGTTAGTCTGATCTGCCCTTGTGATGGATCATTCTTTTGTTCACATGCCTTAACCCCCTTAAAGTATAAAACACTGAAAATAATACTTCTGCAAATTGCACAGAATAACTGTTTTGAAGAAAAAGAAAAGGGCTTCTTGAATGTGACTTCATTAAATAAAGAAACAAACAGAAAACTATTAACTGATACTTCAGCTTTCATTTAGTCATATTAATTTTCTTGCGCATCCTGCTTAAAGTCTGCTTCCCAATATGTTTTTCCACTGACATGCCTTTACCACCTGTTGGTAAGAACTAATGTAAAGTGGAGTCAAGTATGACTTCATCCTGTGCAAATACAATTCACCCCAGCAAAAAGAACTGTGAAAAATCCAGTTTCTCCCTTGAAAATCTTCATCTCCCATCACTGGCAGCCAAGAAGTACTGCAGCTTCTTTGGTTTTAGAGAAGTTGAAACAATTAGAGTAACCTTTTGGTTCTGTAGTGAGCTGACTTCCAGTTTTTCAATGGAGGGTTTCATAGGAAAGGGTGTAACTGAAGTGTAGTTACCATTCCCTAGAATTCTGGTTTCCCTGTCAAGAGTTTTATCATGAGCTAGAAAGTTTCTTCACTTTCAGAAAAACACATTTTACCAGATAAGGATATTTGAGCAAATAGGTTTCCAGAAAAACAGTGTACTCTAGTGTAAGACTTGTAAAGAAGTCTTACTTAGAAACAAAATTGCCTCTCTTTGACATATTGCTCAAACAAACCAGGAAATCTATTAGTAATCTCTAGTGCTGTCACACTTTGGAGAAAGAGAAGTGGTGCTTACCATATAACCTGTGTAATAAACATGCCAGTGTCTATAAGCATACTTAGCTCTCTGTTGAGTATGACCTAATTTTTTGCTGCTAATTGTCTGGTGGTAACTGAAAGTCGTGCCCTGCAATTCAAGCACATATTGTATTTGCAGTGGTCCACCTCTTGAAGTCAATGGTTCATTGTCTTTCATTTGTTGTTTTAGGAACAAGGCAAATATTTGCTGTTCAGAGAAGCAGTATGATAAACATTTTGTTACTGTTTTTAAAGGGCTCCCCATAAATTTCTTTTTTAAAAGCAACCCGAATCTAAGTGGGAGAAGAGGTTTGTTCTCTTTTAGTTGAGTAAATTCTCATATATAGTCCAAAATTGTTATGGTTTGTCACTGATGCTTAACAGTACTAAGACTGACAAAATGTGCACATGTCATATGTGTGATACATCCCCAAATGTTAGCTTAGAATTTTAGACTCACTTTGCAAGGATTGGTAGAAAATGTCAGGTAGTCACTGCCTAGAGGGCATGTTATTTTCAGAGAAGCTTAGGGGCAGATGTGTTGGAAAGATCTGTTTGGTTTTGTTGATTTATTTTGTGCCTTTTGTGAATGTTGAATATGAGGCCAGGTTCACGTTCAACTTTGTCAAGTCTAGCAAAATGGAAGATTTTTATGGATAAAGCCATGCCTTGTTAGTCTGCAGTCCATAGTGTCTGTCTGTTCATGACTCTGCCACTGGTTTTGTAGATGGCATAAGATAAGGTGCTCCCCATCCCCTGCCTCTACCCAAATCCTCTAAAAGTTGGTGCCAGTAATACTGGTTTCCTCCTACGGAAACTTACAAGTAAACTCTTATAAGTAACTAAGTTACTACTCTGTTTGTCTTGAAGTGGTTGAAAATTCCTGTGTCTGCGGTATTGTAGGCTTAAGATACTGTGTTGAGGAAAACAAAATACACGAAATTCAGGAAAGCCGTGTATTTTCACTAGGGGAGGAAATAGTTTCATGGAGTTTTCCTAAAGAAGTTCCTTCATTTCTTTTAAGTAATAACTTTGTATTTCAGGCTTCTATTAGCTTGACTTGGAATGTTAGTCATATTACTGATGACAAAACTGAATTAATAAACTTCTTAAAAAATCAGAGGTACTCATAATTGTTGTGGCCTAAGTTCAAGTTCCAAGGGGTTAAATGTATTCTTAGTACTTTATTTACTGCAACAGCTGACTTAACCATGGAAAAATGTGTAGGTGCCAAGGAGACTCTCACAAGTTGAATAAGCTACTAGCCTCTGGGAATTTCATCCTGATACACATGGTACATATTAGGGGCTCTTGTGGGATAACTGTATTTTATAGAATGTGAGGGGGAAAAACAGTATAATTCACGAGACGATCAGAATACAAATGCTTTGTTGAAGGAATTTTTACTGTAAGCAAAGAGCAGACAGGCAGGCAATCAAATTCAGTGGGAACAGATGAATTAAAACTTAGTTTATATTGTAAACAATGCATAAGTGAATCTTAACCAGCATGGCTGGCAATAGGAAACACGTAAGCTATACTGCTTTCCTAAGGAACCAGGGCTTTATTTGCACTTTTACATATCCCTCTGAAAGCCACAAGACTCTTGAGGATGTTAGCTTTTTCCATATTTTATGAAAATTACTACCTTGTGGAAGGGAGGACAGACCCAAAGTAGTGCTACCAGTGTAGGACAGCCAACCCAGAGGCTGATACTGGCCTTTTCCACTGTCCCTCTTCCTGACCCATCAGCCTAGATATGCATCAACACTTGGTAACTCCTCAGAAATGTGGGAGGCTGACTGTGTTATCCTTCCCTGAGGAACTGAAGGACACCCTGGAGAGAACCCTTGGGAAACAGATGAAGATGCCTAAAATCTGGAAGAAGTAAGGGCTGCTCTGAGACCTGCTTGGCTTAGTCAAAGCAGAGACCTTTCTTCCTGTGAGGCATTTAAGCTTAAATGGTATGCATTCTTATTTTTTTCTGCTGTCCCCTTGTTTTGTAACCACAGTCTGACAAGGTGATGCAGGAAACAGCATTACAGATCTGTTACATTGTGTGAAACTTTCAAGACTAAGTCTGTAGCTTGTCTGTTTTTCTGTAACTTCAGAAAAATTGTGCTGCTTTCTTCTAATGTTACATTTCTCAGCATGGGCCCTAACAGATCTAGGGAAGGGTGAACAGACTGCTTTCTCTGTAGCCGTTTTTCTGAACCCCTCTGAGGCAGAAGACTAAATGTTGAATCCCATTTGGCTGAATTTTTACCCTTGGGATGATGAGAAGGAATGGGGAACAAAAGCACACACACAGTTTGTCCATCTGCCTTTGCTTTCTGATGAAGCCGGGTAATGTCTGCAAGGAGTAAGAGGCTAAATGAACCCTTTTTATAGAGAATTTAGCTTGAACACATGTTGCATGTTCAAAGTATGTCAAGAACATCTAGAGGAAAGTGAACAAAGCAAGAACTTCAAAAGGTAAGAACGATCACTATCTGAGAGAATGAGATTTGGGAAGCGGAATTGTTGTTAACTCCATATCCTCATTTGCTCTCAAGTGAGTAACTATTTAGAAGCATTATAGCCAAGAAAC
Source organism: Origma solitaria (assembly GCA_013397895.1). Lineage (NCBI taxonomy): Eukaryota > Metazoa > Chordata > Aves > Passeriformes > Acanthizidae > Origma > Origma solitaria. The sequence goes on along the minus strand of VZRL01000431.1, from coordinate 1,264 downwards.
TCCAGGTTAATTTAATTTGGTAACAGATATCCTGTCATAACAGTTAATCTGAATTATTTTCCAAGTTGTTTGATGGATGTCAAACAATAACTGGCTCTGCCATTTAAAAAAAATCATATTTAAAATGTGGTGATAAAGATCCTTCTTTGTGCCACCTGGAAGCAGACAGTAGGAAATTAATGAGCTGTCCTAGTTCAAGGCATTAAAGTAAAAAAAAACCCAAAGAATTTGTTTAGAAAAATGTAATAAGCAAACTCCTGTCTCCTTTAGTTACTAAATGAAATTGTTTCCAGGGGGAGGAAGTAGGGTATTAGTGAAGCTTTTACACTGTGCTCTCAAAGAACAGAGTTTTTAGTCACTACCTTTGTTCTGGGACAGACAATCAGAATTAAGTTTATTCTATGCCCCCTAAACTCCCAGCCACAAGCTTGAGGGATCAAGAGCCCATTGTATTGAAAACAATATGTATTTATAAGACGGTTACTTCAGGCATTTTGGGCGAACTCTGGAAGAAGATAGGAGAGACAAACTAAAAGGTTTTTTAAATCTGTAACTGAGGATCTTAATGCAGATTTAGTCCCCTTGGAGGAGTTGGATGAATTGACTTGCAGTGCAGGCATCATGTTTCCTACACAATTATTAGTGCTTTCAAAGGCTAAAATATATGGGCAGCTGTCAAATGTTCAGCGTGGAATTTCAGTTATCTGAACACTGAGGACAATCATAGCTGTATTTTTTGGGGTTCTTCATGCAAGAAACAGCAGTGGCAGAGGCAGAAGTGTGGATTCTTTTACATACCTACTTTTCTGGGAGGACAGTTGTTTGGAGGATGACAGAAGAGTAGAAAGAAACCAAAGAAAGCGCTCAGTGCAAGTCAATATACTAATGTAAGATCAGGTGTTGGAAAATGAAGGCTTTGTGCGAGCAAAGTAAAGTGTAAAAGCTGTGAGAGTGTCTGGCTCAGGCCCAGCTCAGGCCAAGGGCCTAGCACAGGCACTGGGAAAATAACATCGTCTGGAAAAGTACCATCTTCAGATTCCAGTGGGAAAGAGATGAAGGAGGAACACACAGGAATACAAGGAGTGGAGGAGATAAGATAACAGGAGCTCTGTGTGGAACAGGTGTCCACGAGCAGCGAGGCTCTGCATGGGAAAGAACTGAAAAATACAGCCTTCTGACACTTAACCAGTGATCTTGTAACTTTCTGCATAATTAACTGTAACACTGTATAACCTGTAACAATCTGAATAAACGCGGAAGCATG
>VZRL01000430.1:72582-92381 GCA_013397895.1 Origma solitaria | reverse complement strand
AGCCCCAGGGCACCCCAGCCCCTCACTCTGTGTCCCCTAACCCTGCAGCCCCAGGGCACCCCTCACCCCACGGCCCCACAGCCCAGCCCTGCCACACAGCCGAGCAGCACAAGGGTCCTGCCTGGGTCACTCCTGTTCCCTGAGCAGGATTTTGGGCTCCTTTGGAATATGGAGCTGCCGGTGCTGGCACAAAAAGAGCAGCCCAGGAGCAGCTCTGAACAATGGGGAATTCATGAGGAAACAATCCTATCCTGCGGGTCTGGATCCTCCCCTGCCCCCACAGATGTGGGGAACCATTGGCCACTGGCCTGTAACAAAAATTGCTACAAAAAGGGACATTTTGTGAGGTGATTTCCTGGGAGATTGGAGAGCTGGGGATGCCCTTGTCCTTCTGAGTGCAGGGCTTGGCAATCTGAACACTTTGTTTAAGACAAGGAGACTCTGCATTGCCTTCCATGGTGTGGTTACATTGTAATGGAAAATGGTCCAAAGTGTCCCAAACCATTCACTTCCCATGCCAGGAACTGATTCCCACAGGGGCTGGCTCTGGGAAATGAAGTGCCCAGGTTATAACTCCTCCCTAATCCTTTTTTGTGCTTTTGCTGAACTTTTAAGACCTTTGATTTACATGGAAAAAGAAACCAGAGACAGTGAAAAAGGCAGAGACTCACTGCAGGTCTCTTTGATATTGTTCTTTTCCTCTTGATTAAAATTTCAGAATGATGCAGCCTTGTCAAGGCTTTTTAATTCTTCTAGTGGGGAAAACGTGGATGTTTCTCAGAGCTGGATTTGACCCCACTGTATGTGATCCACCAACTGCACCCTGGCTGCACTAAAGGGAGTGCGGGATTCTCTCTTTCTGCTCTGCTCTGCTGAGACCCCCCCGGAACAGCGCCCAGTTCTGGTGTCCCCAGCATAAGAAGGACAAGGAACTGTTGGAACAATTCCAGAGGAGGCCACGGAGTGGATAAAGGGCATGGAGAACCTTCCCTATGGAGCCAGGCTGGGAGAGTTGGGAATGTTCAGCCTGGAGAGGAGAAGGTTGTGTGGAGACCTCAGAGCACCTGCCAGGGGCTGAAGGGGCTCCAGGGAAACCAAAAAGGGACTGTTCATCAGGAACTGAGGTGACAGGACAAGGCGAATGGGTTCCGACTGACAGAGGGGACATTTAGGTTCAGTGTAAGGAAGGGATTCCTCCCTGTGAGGGTGGGCAGGCCCTGGCACAGGTGCCCAGAGCAGCTGTGGCTGCCCCTGGATCCCTGGCAGTGTCCCAGGCCAGGATGGACATTGGGGCTTGGAGCAGCCTGGGACAGTGGGAGGTGTCCCTGCCCATGGCAGGGGTGGGATGGATGGGCTTTGGGGTCCCTCCCAGCCCAAACCATTCTGTGTTTCTGTGAGTTGTATTTGTTGTCTGAGTGTGGCAGAGGAGAAGCCACTCTGGACATTCTCCCTCTGGTCAGGGAGTCACTCTCAGCCCAGATTGTCACTGCTGGGACAAGGACCCTGCCCAGAGGCAGCTCCAGGGAGCTGGGGGTGCCTCTCTCACCCCCTCCCTCACACCCACACTCACTCTTGGATGTGCTTCCTCCTCCTCCAGGCTCAATCCTCAGCCTCCCAAAGCTGAGTGTCAGGTGTCAAATTTGTAAAAATAAATAATGTCATCAATAATGTAATCAAAAATAAAGCACGCAATGGAATAACGGAATAATGTCAGCTCAAGCTGGGCGGCTCTGGGAAGGGACCCTGAATAAAGAAACTCCTGAGTGATGAAACCCTCGGGACTGGTGCCCGTGCTCCTCACGAGCTGTGCATGCACAGTTACCCAAAGGTCATTTGGGTCTTCTAAGCCCTCTTTGGATTCTTTCTCTGTGTCCATGCGCCAGCCTGGGCACTGTTCTGGTGGAGCTGCAGCTTCTGCTGGTGGCTGCAGCCTGCTGCTCTGGTTTGTGCTGCTGGTGCAGCTGGCAGAGCATGGCAAGTTCCAAAAGCCCTGCACTGGGGATAAACACCCCTGGCAATAACCAAAACATCCCTGTGGTGTCCGTGTGCTGCTCACACTGAAGCCAAAGCACAGCTCTGAACCAGCTAGTGGGAAAATCGCTAAGAAAATGAATTTATTCCAGCTGAAAGCAGCTCCAGTTTGGAGCTCGTGTGCTGAGGCTGCAGCAAATCCATCCTCTCACGCAAACAACACCCTGAATGTCGCAGTGTTGAACTGTGTAACTCATCCTGCCTCCGACTCCTTTATCTCCCAACAATGGGGCCATTCGGGATCGGGAGCTGATGGAGCACACAGGAAAATCCAGCCAGCTGAACCCAGGGAAACTGAGCAGTGGCCACGTGTGTTGGGAGGTTTGAGCTAAAAGGGTTTGGCTGAACTGAGAGATGCTGCTCAGCCTGAGAGCCCCACATGTCCCAGCAGCGCCAGAAACCCCAGCGACAGCTGCAGTTACCCAGTGCTGCCTCTGGGACAGTGGGAGGTGTCCCTGCCGTCGCAGGGGTGGCACTGGAGGGGCTTTAAGTTCCCTTCCTACCCAAAACCCCAAATTTTGTGGTCTTTTCAGATAAATTGCAACAAAGTGCAGAAAACAGTCCCCCAGGGAGGGAGGTTGGGACAGTTCCACCAGGAGGTGTTGCATGGCCAATGTCCCCTCCAGGGAGGGGAAACTCCCAGGGCCAGCTGGAGTTACCCAGTGTGGCAGAGGGGCTCCCACAGCTCCACTGTCCCAGGGGAGAGAGGTCTGAAAGCTCCTGAGGAGATGCAAGATGTGTTTTAGTCTCAGGCTTCAGTGCCCACAGAATCCGACTGTTGCTGGGTGTGGTTGGAAGCTGTGTCCCATCCCGCAGCGTTGTGGGTCTGTGAGTCTCACAGGATGGGAACGTTGGCTGGGTCCCCTCAGGTTAAATCTGAAATAAATAAAGATCTCTCTGCAGCCCAGTGCTAGACCTGGATCAGTATCCTGAGAGCTGGACCACAATCTCCTTGTTTTTCTGCTTTCCTACAGACAACAGGTGATAATTGTTATTTTTATGGTGTGTTTTTGTGTCCAGGGAGTGAACACAAAGCAGGTGCTGACTGCCTGGGACCCCAGAACATGAGCAGCTCAGCGAGCAGCAGCTCTGGCACTTGAATTGTCCCCATCTCCGCTTTGTTAGGAACAGAAAGTAGGGCAACCTCCAGGAGAGCCATCACAAAACGAATCCGTGGCTGAACCCTTTTCCTGTGCTTTAATTCTTTGTGAGAGGCTCAGTCTCCATCCTGAAGTCTGAGACCGTGGCTTGGCTTTGCTCTGCTTCATTTCACTCAGAATTTGGGTTTTACCTGAAGCTTGTGTCATCCCACAGACTTCCTCCTGTACTAAATCTGAGAAAAGTCATAAAGAGTGAAAAATAAACATTAAAAGGGAGCAGTTCCTGAGGTCTTGGGTGTTTTTTGAAGGGAGATATTAGCTGGAATGAGACAAAGAACATTCCTAGGAATGGGAGAAAAGCTCATTTGTGAGGTTCTGCCACCCCTGCTGCTGTGCAATCTATATCCCGACCTTACAGATTTATTCAATCCTCTGGGATCAAATTATCCAAGACCACAAGAAGAATATTTTGGAAAAACTTCAAAACACTACAATTGCTCTTAAAAACCGCCGGCTTCCCAGGTTACACCCGGTGGAGGGAGTGACATTTAAGGAATTCCAAGTCTTCCCTGAAAAATTTTCTTGCATGAGGATGAAGGCATTTGACAGTGTAAAATGGGAACCTGATTTTAGGATGCATTTATTGAGGGTGAGGGTGGGCAGGCCCTGGCACAGGTGCCCAGAGCAGCTGTGGCTGCCCCTGGATCCCTGGCAGTGTCCAAGGCCAGGCTGGACATTGGGGCTTGGAGCAGCCTGGGACAGTGGGAGGTGTCCCTGCCATGGCAGGGGTGGCACTGGATGGGCTTTAAGGTCCCTCCATCCCAAACAATTCTGGGACTTGCTGGTGCCTGGAGATATGAGGGACAAGATCCAGAGGGGATTGCTCACAGCTGCCTGCCAGATCTGAACAGCTGGCATCAGTCTGACCTTCAGATAGATATTTTATTTAGATAGATACTTTATTTTAGATAGATACTTTATTTGGTTTATGGACTGGCAGGTCCCCAAAGCACAGCACTGATTATTTGGGGCAAAGGGAGAGAGCAGGAGACAGCTGGGGTGGGAATGACAGGCAGTGCCTCCATCCTGCTCCCTTCCCTGCTGCCTGAAGCAGCCATTTCTGCTCAGAGCCACGATCTGGGGCAGACACGGGCTCGCCTTCCATCCCTTCTCCTCTCCCTTCCTCCCTCCTTGTCCTCTTCCCTCGCTCTCACCGAATGCAGCTCCCGAGGGCCAGAAATGGGGAATCCATCAGGGCAGAGCTGTTGCAGTCAGGGAGAAGGTCCCAGTGCTTTTTTCTCTCCCACCACTGTCGGATCCATTTCCATCCTTCCTATTTCCCTTTCCCAGCTCCGTGCAGTGATTCCTCTCCCACCCACCTGCTGCACACACAAACAATTCCTTGTCCCTGCACTGCCACCAGCTCCTCGTGGAGCACACACCTAATGTCTCATGGCAGAGATTTCCAGCTGCAGCAGAGTCTCCAGTGCCACAGGGGGATTTTGCAGATTTTTTTTTCCAGTCAAACCCATGACATTTATCAAAACAAAAGTGTTTCCATCCTTGTTTCCGCACAATTTAGTCCCTGGAATTGCTAACCCTGGGAGAAGGGTTGATTTTATTTCCCCCCTGGAGAGCTGGGTGATTTCACAAGGCATTTTTGGACTTTTCCTTGGGAATGCAGCAGGTATTGGGACTTGTGTAGAAAATCCTCCGCTCTGGTGCCCTGCAGAGCACAGCTGCCCCAGGCTGGGCTCAGCAGGAGCTGTGCTGTCAGTGGGGCCTGGCTGCTCCAAGGGGGATTTGGGATGGGCACTGCCTGGCCCAAGAGGGAATTTCCCCTCACTGGAGGGGACCTTGGCCATGCAGCCCCTCCTGGTGGAACTGTCCCAAGTTTTCTGCACTTTGCTGCAATTTATCTGAAAAGACCACACAATTTTGGGTTTTGGGTTGGAAGGGACCTCAAAGCTCATCCAGTGCCACCCCTGCCATGGCAGGGACACCTCCCACTGTCCCAGGCTGCTCCAAGCCCTGTCCAGCCTGGCCTGGGACACTGCCAGGGATCCAGGGACATTCAAAAGGTGTGTTTTAGTGAACAAACATCACCCTTTATCCCTAAAACCTTGCTCCCACTGGGAATTATGGGCTCCTGGCACCCCATGAAACTGCAAACCTGGAATGCACAGCCCCCCACAAGGACTTTATCTCTAAAGAAAGGGTTCAGATCTGCTGGGGGAGGGGAAGATGTTTATTGAAAACAAGCTGGGTCAGCCTGAAAGGGACTCTGCCTTGAGATACAGGAGAACATGTTTATTCCCTAGGCTTGATCTGAAGATTCCTTTGTTTCTGTTTTGAGGAGGAGTGGCAGAGCTCTTCAGTGGGGTGATGCTGCTGCTCCTTGTTTTCCACCTACATGGAATTAGCTGTACGTGCATTTCTGTAAAGTCTATAAATACTGGGATAAACAACAAAATTCGTGTTGATCCCTGTCACAGCTGAGCAGCTCCGAGGCTGCTGAGGCACAGGGGGTGCACCGCTGCAAATGCATTTCCAGAAAGGGTTGATTTGCAGTGTAAAAAAAAATTAAAATATATATTTAAAGGAGGTGAGCTGGAAGAGTTCACAGGAGATCAGAGCAGGACAAAGAGCAAATATTCCTGCAGGGGAGGGGATGGGCAGGCGGGGTTTCTGAGGGTGTTTTTATTTATAATCACACTTCAAAGCAGTGGGTTCTTGCTGGAAGGAGTAAATAATGAATGGAGATATTTTTAACCTCCTACACAGACTCTGCGTTTCATCCATGAGAGGTCTGGCAGCAGACAGAGCATTAATGGAGCTGCTGGGACAGTGAGAGCAACCGAAAGATCTCTGTTTACTCCTGGGGATCCAAAGCACAGCCTGGGCAGGAGAGAAGCACAACTGTGGAGTTAATGTGGAAATCAAGCCCTGCTGAACTCTGTGGGGCCAGGCTGGGAGAGCTGGGGGTGCTCACCTGGGGAAGAGAAAGGTCTGGAGAGAGCTTAGAGCACCTGCCAGGGTCTAAAGGGGCTCCGAGAGAGACCTTGGACAAGGGATGGAGGGACAGGGCACGGGGAATGGCTTCCCACTGCCAGAGGGCAGGGCTGGATGGGATTTTGGGAAGGAATTGTTCCCTGTGAGGGTGTGAGGCCCTGGCACAGGTGCCCAGAGCAGCTGTGGCTGCCCCTGGATCCCTGGCAGTGTCCAAGGCCAGGCTGGACATTGGGGCTTGGAGCAGCCTGGGACAGTGGGAGGTGTCCCTGCCATGGCAGGGGTGGGATGGAAGAGCTTCAAGGTCCCAACCCAAATCCATGTGGGATTCTGTGATTCTCTGCTTTAACCCCACAGAAGTGTTTCCCCCCTTGCAGCCTCTCTGGGCTCTCTCGGGTTCTGGATCCTCGATCTGCTCTCTCCCACCCAGCACAGCAATGCTCCTGCACAGGCAGCAGAGCTAAAGCACAGAATTGTTTATTCTGTACTTGAGGGGTTTTTGGCAAGGCTAAGGACTGCTTTGGGTTGTTGGCTGCTTTGTTTGGTTTTTTTGCCATTGTTTGGTACTTTATCCATGGAAAACCATTCCCCCTTTTCCAATGACTGCTGTGTTGATGTGCTCGGCTCAGGCAACGGCAGACACCCACAGTGATGAAGGGCTGACTCATTTCCAGAGCTTGTCTGTGACGAATGTGGCTAATTACAAATAGGCAGGAGATGGGATTGCATCCTCCAGACAGGGCCAGAGGCCTGGGACAAGAGGATCAGCCCTAAAAGCAGCTCTAGGGAAGGACGCCAGGGCTGAATTTCACCCTCCTTGGTTTCCTTGTCTGAGAGATGAAGAACCAGAGGGAGGAGAAGTGGAGGTGCTGATACAAAATGAGAATATTGCTGGAATGAGGTGAGGATTTGGGGCTCAGCCATGCTCCTGGATGCCCTGAAGGACCCCAAAGGATGATATTTGCTTGCTCCTCACACTGCAGTAGTTCACATCAAATATTAATTAATAACTGTAATTAAGCACTCCTCCCTCTCTTCTCCATCTGGGCTGTCACTCTCCAGCCCAGGGCAGTCAAAGGACACTGACAAAGCCAAGTTTGGGTCACACCAGCACCAGGATCAGGATCAGGACCAGGATCAGGAACAGGACCAGGATGAGGATCAGGATCGGGACCTGGATGAGGATTAGGATGAGGATCAGGATGAGGATTGGGATCAGGATCAGGATCAGGATGGGGATCAGGATCGGGACCAGGATGAGGATGAGGATGAGGATCAGGAGGGACTCCCTGGTGCTGTCCATGGCTGCAGCAAGAAGGAGGCTCCTCCTCCATCCCATCCTGGTCCAAAGCTGTTTTCTCCCAGCTTTGCCCGTGCTGACACCAGAGGTCCAAAGTCAGCAGCGGAGCAGGGACTGGAGCTCTCTGGAAAAGCTCCAGCCCCAGAGTGATGGAGGGAGCTGGGAGCCAGGAAGGCAGAGGTGAAGCTTCCCCAGAGGGTAACAGAATAAAAATCAATTCTTTTTATGTAAAGGCATCACCCAAATAAATCTCATTTTCTGTCCTGCAGGCCGAAGGGCTGCTGTGGTTCCAAGGAGCAGTAGGCTGAGAATTGCAGCCTGTGTTTGCACACAGGGGAAATGCCCCCCTCATCCCTCATTTAAACGAGTCTTGTTTCCTTTCAGGCATCAGGAGTCAGATCCCAAATTGCTGCAGAGAGGGGCAGCTCTGCTGCAGTCAGGAAAATCTGATTTACCCCAGCCGAGGATGAGCAGCACTGGCCAGGTGAGAGAGCATTTGGTGGAGGAGGGGCTGCAGAGGAGGCTGCAGTGGCTGTGTGGGCACGTTCTGGGAGTGCTGGAATACTGGAATATGAGGCTGGGAGTGCTGGAATATTGGAATACGAGGCTGGGAGTGCTGGAATACTGGAATATGAGGCTGGGAGTGCTGGAATACTGGAATATGAGGCTGGGAGTGCTGGAATATGAGGCTGGGAGTGCTGGAATACGTGCAGGGCTTCTCTCTGCCTGCAGAGCAGAGAGCTGCAGGAGCCACAGCCCCGAGGGGATTTGAGGGTCGGGCTCACAGATCCATTTTGCAGTGCTCGAGGCGGCAGCTGAGGGCACAGCTCTGCCAGCTGAGCTTTGTGCAATCCAAACCAGTCCCCAGAGACCCAAAGCGGCTGGAAATATCCCTGAATTGGGATGTTTAAGACACTTGAGCAGGGACATCAGCAGGCAGGGTGTTAGCACAGGCCCTGGTGCAGAAAGCAAAGTCTCCTTTACCCACCCCGGCAGGGGCAGGTGGGGCAGATCCTGGGAAGGATTAACATGGGATGGAATTCAGTGTCAGTGCTGCCAGCTCCTGCATTCTGCTATTTGTGGGGACGCAGGGGAGTCAAGGGAAGGGAGGACGGAAAATAAAACAATTGAGGCCAATGTGAGGCCAAACCTCTGCTCCCTCTCAACAGGAAAAGTCAAGTTCAAGCTGCTGCCACCTCCCTACCATGGAGAGATACCCTGAGCTGTGCCCAGCTCTTTGCAGGCACAAATTAGTGCCAAATTTATCCAATTTACGCTGAGTTTCACGAGGAGCTGATTGCTGCCTGCCAGAACAATGCATCACTGAGTCTGGCTCTCCTTTGTGAGTGGAGCTGGGATGGTTTGGGGTGGCAAAGAGCTTTCAGTCAGCTGGGTGTGAGGTCAGGATCCCCCAGAAGCCTCTTTGAACCAACAGGACGCTAAAGCCTGACAAATCCTTGCAGGATGGTTTATGCAGGAATGAATGCAGGGTGAAGGAACATCTCAGAAGCAGTTCAGCTTCAGAGTTGGAAAACTCATTGATGTCCAGAAAGAATTCTAATTTAACAAAAGAGAATTCCTGATGTTCGGGTGATGGCGATGGTGACAGCTCTCTTTCCTCCCCGGGCTGACCCTGGGGCCTCTCTGGTGCCAGCACTGGGAATCCCAAAATTCTGCTTTTGGGTGGTTTGTGGTGGTGCCAGCTCAGCAGCACCAGCTGGGACCTGGCTCCCAGAGCTGCTCCAAGGGGATTTTGGGTCTCAGCTTCGCTCTTGACTCACAGACAGGATGTTGAACTAAATTCCAGGCTTGTGACAAAGGATTCTGGGCACACTGGTGTCTCATGGATGGACAGCATGCATTCCCTTTTCTGTGGAGTGGGATCACAACACTTCATTTAAAAAACCCACAGTGGATTGGTTGTTCCCTCTCCAAACAGAAAATCATGGAATCCCTGAATGGTTTGGGTGGAAAGGCACCTTAGAGGTCATCCCATTCCACCCCTGCCATGGGCAGAGACCCTTCCACGGGACGAGGCTGCTCAGAGCCCCATCCATCCCAGCCTTGGATGAGAGTTTAGTCCCAGTGAAAGTTTGTATTGTTTTTATTCTATTTTATGTTGTTATCACTTCTTGGTGTGGCACAAAGGCTCAAACCTCACTGAGGTCCAGGGGTGCAGGAGGCCCTCCCCACTTGGCACAGCCTGAAAATCCATGTCCTTCCAGAGCAATGAGGGAACAATTCACAGCTTTAGGTTCATCTGAAGCCAACATCCCTGCCTGGTGCATCCCTGCCGCAGAGCTCCCTGGGGGAGCTGGATTTGGTAATAATTGTAAGGATTACAGGACTACATCCTTGTACAGATATTTGAATTTTTATCTGTTAACTGTTCTTGAACAGAGCACTGGTGGGTGGGGAAATATAGCTTTAATTTCCCAGTTCTGGCTCTTTTCAGGACACTTGAATTGCTGCTGTTCTCCTGCTTTATAAAGCACCTGCAAGAGCAGGGCTTGAAAGGGGCCACCCTTTTGTTGTGCCACTTTTCCCTGCCCTGGTTCATCTTTGTGGCATTCAGGGGACGTCGAACAAAGGCCTGAGGTGCTTTCTAGATTTCCCTTTCTGTCACATCCCTGAGATTTGTGTGCTTTAAAGCTGATCTGAAAGCACTCAGCCCCGTGGCAGCTCTTTTTTTGTTCCAACAAGTGGAACAAGTGTGTTCCAAAGAGGCTCCTGCCATCCTTCCCACCGCCCTCAGTGCTGCTGGGCAGGAATCAGCCAGGGAGAGAGATCAAAAATGACATCTCCACAATGGGAGGCTGCTGTGCATCCCTGACGGAAAATCTGGGCAGGCAGTACCTCCACACCCACTTGGTGTCTGTTCTAACAGCACAGGAGCTTGTTTGGAGATGGAATGAGGAAAATATATTCAATGTGGGGAATAAACACATTCACAGCTTCCACAAAAGGGAACCCAACAGATATATGGCTGGACTCAATAATCTTACAGGGCTTCTTATATATTAGTTATTCTATGGTTCTGAAAGTAGAAATTAATCTTTAAATTTTGCTTTAAATGTTCCTGCAAATGAGTCTTTGAGTAGAAGCCAGAGCAGGGAGATTTTGTGTCACAAAAAGGCCTTTGCACTCAGCCTGGTGATCCCTGGTGGGAAGGTTACAGGTGTGTGTTTGAAACAGCAGAGCTTCAAAGGGTGGACTGAGATCTGAGCCCTTCTCCAGGGCAGCTCCTGCCTCATTTTCTGTCCTCCAATGTGACATTGAGGGGTGGGAGGAATCCACATGCCCCACACCCCCTGCAGTGCCCTGGGGGCCATGGGGTGGCCAGAGCATCCTTCAGGTGATGGCCAGGCCAGACTCCTGCTGAACCCCAGAGTCCCAGGGTGGGTCAGGCTGGAGGGACCTCAGTGTGTCCCACCTGTGCCACCTCCCTGCTCCAGCAGGGCCATCCCAGAGCTCAGGGCACAGCACTGTGTCCCCACAGCTCTGCAATATCCCCAGGGAGGAGACTCCAGCCCTGTCTGGGCTCTGCTCAGGGCTGGGCACTGCCCAGGGCACAAGTTGTGCCTCCTGAGCAGGGGGAGCTCCCTGGGCTCAGTCGGTGCCGTTCCTCTGTGCCATGGCTGTGCCCCGGAGCAGAGCCCGGCCCTGCTCGGAGCCTCCCTGCACACAGCCATGGCCACTAAGGGCTGAGGGCCCCTCTCAGCTGGGGCTCCTCTGGAGCTGAGCAGCCCCAGCTCCCTCAGCCTCTCCTGGGCACCGAGATCATTTATAAGAGACAGATGAGTGCAGTCCTCAAGTGTTGCCCAATTTCATAAACATCAGGACGTTGGAATGAAGAGAGGATTCACCCGGGAATGGGTTTTGATTCAGTTCATGGCCTGTCCCCAAGGGCTCTCTGCTTGCAGCTGCTCCCATGAGCTTTGCTCGCAGCTCCCACTGTCCCTGGTGTCCATGGGAGTCAGGGTTTGGAGACCTGGCTTTGGATGTGGCTTCCAGCAACTCAGAATGTGGCTCAGTGTAATTCAAAAGACCCAATTCCAAAATACCCACCCTGTTGGATGCAGCAGCTTCGCCTGTGATGAATCGTAAAGCTGCTCCCCACTGCCCTGTGGGAATTGCTTCCAGAGGATCCATGGCAGTTCTGAAGCAGCAATTCCATCTCCCCCCATTGCGACCAAACTGATTTGTCCATGGCCAGAATCAGAAGGGAGTTAAATTGGAATGGTTTATTTGGGACTCTATGGGCTCCTCTGAAGAACAGGTTTTCACTTGTACATTGGTGACCTACCACGGGGGCCTTATAAAACCTTAATTAAAAAAACTTAATTAAAATAGGGTCCATTGGGAAAGGAAAAAGAGACAAGAACACGAGGAAAGTCTGTGGGGCTGAGTAATCTGTGTCTTCATGTTCATCAGTTTGGAATGACAGGAAATTCCACGCCTTGAAGGACAGCCAATGTGACTGAGAGTGCCCATAGCCCAGGAATGACAGGAATTGCTGCTCCCAGTGCCTCGGAGTGGATCATTAGTGGAGCAGGTGAAGGGCAGGTAATTTTTGTTTAAACCCCAGAGCAGTTCTGTGCTATTATCACAGAGCTCTCTGACTGCTCAGCCAGGGTGAGCTATTCTCATTTTCCACTTCAGAAAGGCCTGAGCTCAAAGCCATGGCTTTGATAGATGCAAATCTCAGGGCAGGATGTGAAACAATGCCCTGATTTTCTCAGCCTTAGGAAATTCTTGCAGTGCAGGATCTGCTTCTCACTCTCACTGTCCATTTGTCTCTCCCCTGGATTTTCCTCACCTGTTTCAGTCACCCCTCTGAAGGCTCCACCTCCCTGTGCTCCGGCTGAGCCTTTCTCCCTGTCAAAGCTCCTTGTCCTGCCCACAGTGACCTGTTTGGATCCATTTCACAGCACAGAGCTCCTATTTAACCTCTGCACTGTCTGTGGGGTGAGTTCCCAATTTCCTGGGATGGCGCTCCCTGGTTTAGGTGACAGTGTTAATGAGACTCCAATGACAACTCCTCCATTTCCAATACAAAGTGGAAACATTCCAATACAAATAACAATCAAAATGAAAACCACATTGTAGGCATCATCATCCAACCCTTTTTTTCCAGGCCCACAAAACAAACTCTGTGTACTTTGGCTGCTTCACAGAGCAGTGGCTCTTTCAGTCAGTAAAGTGACACTCCTCTCCTAATGTTTAAATAATTCTAACACAGGGGGTTTATTTATATTCAAAATAAATAATTGGGCTTGGAAGTCTCCTGTTCAGTTTCTTGCCTCACTTTGGGCTTCCCCCCTGCAGCCTGGTGAGAAGCAGACACTGAATTGTGAGGGATTTAACCGAGATTTATCTGCCCTGTGCTTTGTTTGTGTGCCCTGAGCTGAAGGGCTCAGAGCTGTGGTGGAAAGGCCATGGGAAGGCTGGAGGAATGAGGAATTGGCTCCCAAAGCTCAGGCTGATATCGTTCTGAGTCACTCTGCACCTCATCCCTCGTTGGAGCAGTGACGCAGAGGTGCCTCCTCTCCCTGAACAGAGATGGGAGAGAGGATGAGCCGCTCCAGCCCTTCCTGGGAAAAGCACAGTGAAGTGCCTCAGCTGATTAATGCTGGATGAGGCCCTGGATCCTGTTTCTCACCCAGAGACTGGCTCAGGCTCTGCTCACTTCATCCCTCGATTGACAAAGGCAGCTGGGACCCAATTGAAGCGAAAGGTTGGTTAAATAGAAATGAGAACTGCAGGGGAGCACTTGCAGCATTCACTGGGAACACAAAAAGCTCTTCTGAAATGCCAGTAGTTCTGCCCAAAGCAGTTCCTGAAAGCTGCCACTTGCAGGGGCCCTTAAAGGACCTGGGTTCTGATCCTTCCTCCCGTGGGGGCTGGATCCTGATCCCGGGGTTAGCAAAGCATCAGGCTGGGAAATGGGAGTGATCAGCTCGCTCTGCTTCTGATGGCAGTGCCTACATTTCTCCATTCTCCCCAGGATTTGACCTCACTGGAATGTAAAAATGAATGGATATCATGAATTTGGCACCGGTGGGACAGCAAATGAAAGGTGTGAGAGATCAAGTCCTCAGAGCAAAAGGATTTTTGCTGTTACCACCCCTGGGAAAAGAGGTGCTTTGGATCACATCAGAGATTTCAAGGCTGGTTTGTATTTACTGGCAGCACAAATAGCAGCAGCTTCTTCATGTTCCATTTCAGCAGCTCTGCTCTTTGATCTTTAAAGCACCACTGGAAATATCTCATGGACTGCAGGCTTTTCCCTAATCGAGGAATGAGTAAAGTGAGGTATGGCAGAGTGGGAACATGGCCCAGACAAGGGCTGGGGTTAATGGGCAGGAATTTGTGAGCCAAGTGGAGTGGACTCGAGGACTCAGACGAGTGAAATGAGGCAGATGTGTGAATAACCCCAGGAAAACAGAGGCACTCGTGGAGATGGAGCTGCTGTTTGTGTTATAAAGAGAAAGAAGTTCAGGACAGCCTTGGGCTGAGCTCAGCCTGGAGCAGGAGGGGCAGGAGCAGGGGTTGTTACTGATTTGAGCTGAGGAGGGTGGTGGGGAGAGTCACAAAGTGCAGGGGGTTCTGCAGGAGCCTTTGCTGTGTCCTGTGTGCAGAGGAAGGACAGCCCAGAGTGCCAGAACAGCCCTGGTGGAATGTGCAGCATGTGGGATCTTGTGAGGAGACAGATGAGGGTTGCAAAGGAATTAAAGTGCTGGGAACGTCTCTGTTGGGTCACTGTGACCTATTTGGGACAACTTGAAGTGAGGTGGAGGGGGAAAAGAGCATTTGGACGGAGAAGTTACTAGAAAGAGCCATCAGCTCAGGGAGGGCAGAACCTCCAATGCCATAAACATTTCAGAAAAGTTTGACAAACATTTGTCTCAAGTTGTTTCTTTGTATTGGATCCTGCCTGGCCAAGGGGATGGAGCAGGGAATTTCCTGAGTTTAGCTCTGTTTTCCAGGACTTCATGACTCTCATTGAGCTATCACAATCTTCCTGCATTGTGGTGAGGATGAGGAAGGTTTTGCACAGTGGACAGCACCTACAGAGCTTCTGCATGGAAAATGCCACTTCCTATGAGAGCAGAGCAAAAGCGTCACAGGGCAGCTTTGATGGGTGGCAGAACTGATGACCCCAAAAGGCTTCATGGAACCCTGGTCTCAGACAAGCTTCTAAAATATTCAGATGGAAAAAGAAATCTGATGGACAGCACAGGCAGGGATGGTTCAGGCTCTCAGAGTTTGGGGGTTGGCCCTACTGCTTTGTCCTCCCTTAGAGGCATTTTGCAGGTGCTCTATAAGAAACAAGTTTCAGTTCAGGTGTGTGTTCCCACACTGAAGGGCAGCAGATAACCCCCAGAGGAACAAACAGAAGGGAAAGCAAAACTGTTTGCAGCAATTCCAAACCACAGAGTCTGGGGCTTGTTGTGTGGCGAAACTCCTGGGTTGTGTTCCAAGGCAGGGCTGGAATCCCTGAGCTCTCCGAGCCCAGCCCTCCCTCTGCTCCGGGAATTTCCCGGTGGCTCTGAAGCCACACAAGGGCAGGGTCTGCTCAGGGCCACCAGGGACGGAGGGACATCCCCTCAGTGGGGCACAGCTGGTCACAGGGGAGGGGGGGAGGCAGGAGGAGGTCACAGCAAACCCAGGAAAAGCCAGGCTGTGAAGCCGGGATGGCAGAAAAGAAAGGAAAAACTGAAAAAGGGGTCAGCTAAAAGGGAAAAGAGAATGAATCCCTGAGTGAAAATACACTCAGAAAAGGGCTGTGATCCAGGGCAGATGCTGCAGTTCAGCCTTGCAGGGGTCAGGTGCAGGTGGAGACAAGGTTTAGTATCCCCTGGGGAACACAGGGAATAGAGGCGATACAGGGGATAGAGGGGATGGGGGAAGCACAGGGAATACAGGGAATAGGGGGGACACAGGAAACGTGGGGAACGCAGGAGATACAGGGAATAGAGGGGATACAGGGAACACAGGGAACACAGGGAATAGAGGGGATAGAGGGAATTGGGGAAGCACAGGGGATACAGGGGATGGGGGAACACAGGGAGCACAGGGAATACTGGGGATAGAGGGGATTCAGGGGATAGAGGGAATGAGGGGAGCACAGGGGATACAGGGAATACAGGGGATACAGGGAACACAGGGAACACAGGGGATACAGGGGATCCAGGGATTACAGGGGATAGGGGGAACACAGGGAATACAGGGAGTAGAGGGAATGCAGGGAATACAGGGGATAGAGAGAATAGGGGGAATACAGGGGATCCAGGGAATACAGGGAATACAGGGGATAGAGGGAATGGCGGGAGCACAGGGAATACAGGGAATAGAGGAGATCCAGGGGATGGGGGATACAGGGAACACAGGGAATAGAGGCGATACAGGGAACACAGGAGATCCAGGGGATAGGGGGAGCACAGGGAATACAGGGAATAGGGGGAACACAGGCTTCCCCCTGCCCTGCTCCTGGCTTGGCTCCACCATGCTCTCCTGAACTCGAGTGCTCTGTTCCAGTGCCCTCTCCAGGATCCTGGCAGGCTGTCAGGGACAAGTGGGAATGACTGCAGGCTCCAGCCAGCCCCAGGCTCTCATGTTCCCACTTCCGTGACATCTCCTCTGGGAGCTCCCCTGGCACAGGGGAACTGTGTCATCGTGTACCTTGCCTGTGGCTAAATCCATGGATTTGCTGTCGGTTGTTTTAGCTTAACCTGGTGAATGGATGCTGGATAAGAGCCTTTGGAAGGCCCTTGGAGTTACTGGCTCCATTTCTGGCCACAGCTCCCTGGGATCTGCTGGTCCAGGCCCTGAGCACTGCTGGGCACTGACTGTGCTTCAGCTGAGAAGGAATGATTGTCAGAATGCTCCAGGAATGCCCCCTCCATTGATTATCCCACCCTGCCAAAATCAGAGGGATGCCTGAGTATTCTGCTGCCCCTGGGGACAAGGGGGAGGGCCTTAAGCTGAAGAGGGAAGGTTTAGATTGGATATTTGGAAGAAATTTTTTGCTGCAAGGGTGGTGAGGCCCTGGCACAGACAGAGTGTGGATTCTCCATCCCTGGCAGTGTCCAAGGCCAGGTTGGATGGGGCTTGGAGCAGCCTGGGACAGTGGAAGGTGTCCCTGCCAATGGCAGGGGTGGGACTGGACGAGGTTTAAGGTCCTTTCCAACCCCAACCATTGCGGGATTCTCTGATTCCAGGTGGAGCCGGCCTGGTCTGGAATTCCCCAGACTTGCACAAGCATCTGGAACAGGAGCTGTGGGGCTGCTGCTTCCTCAGCCAGTCCAGGTGATCATTTTCCTTATAGCTGAGGTAACTTCAAAGCGTTTTTGCAATTAGAGGAGACTCTATTTTATATTTCCTGTCATGCATTTACCGGATCCCCCCCGACAGCCTCCACAGCTCTGAATAAATGGGTCTGACTCTTCCAGGGGGACAGGAGTTTGCTGTTCCTTTCAGATGGGCATGAAAGGATTCCTCACTTCTGAGAATCATCTTGGCTGTTGTTATAACACTTCCATGTTGTTGCTGCCACCTTTCCCGAGAAGCTCCTGGCACAGCCTCACTCGGATCTGCTCCGTTTTGGAGGCTCTCTCTCGCTTTCGCTCGGTCTCTTCCCTCCCCCCTCCTGCCCTGCCTTTAATGAATGACTTGTTGTGTAAATTCAGTCTTCTGTGTTTATTTTAATTTGTCTGGTCCTGATTAAGAAAAAAGCCCTCAGCTCCAATTCCTGGCGTTTACTGGGAAGCTCTTTTGAGCCAAGCTTTTAACCCCACATTCCCAAAGGAATACAGGGATGTCGGGGCTGCTTCTTTTGCAGTGTCCAATCGAAAGCTCTCTTCAGGGACCTGGTTCTGGTGAGCAGGAGTGCAGTCACTGCTCAAAATGCCAGGGTGTTTCCAGCCAGACACACTCACATTCCCGGGCACTGGCCTAATTCTTCAAACAGCCTCCAGATTTCCATGAAAGAAGTACTTCTTATTAACTCCGTATCATATCTAGGATTAAAAGCAACAGCTCTCAAATACTGTTTGTGTAAAGATCAGTGTAGGCAGCAGCCTGGGAAGTGATGCAAGAGAAAGGAGAATTTCTCTTGCAGGCATTGGAGACCTGAGAGAATTCTGTCATCAATTAAAATGCAGCAGAACATTGCAGTCCTTAATGCTGAGGATCTCAGATGTTTAAGTTAATGGAGATGATTTATCTCTCACACCTGCACTGATAGTTCTGTAGGCAATGGGGGATAGGCATTTAAAGGCAACATTGCTTATTTTTCCTCATGTGCCACTAAAAACATTTCCTGCTCCCAGCACAGCAAAGGTGGATCCCCTTGGTCTGTGCCCCTCTGTTGTCCATCAAACACTGAGCAAATCGTCTTCCTGCTGCCTGAAAATGCCCTGCTCTCATTAATGGAGCCTTTAGCAAAGGAATTCAGTCATTCCATCCTCGCTTCCTATGGACTCCTTGATGCTCTGAGCCATAAACACTCCAGCAGGTTCCACAAGCTCTGCAGCAGCACTCGCTGGGGTTGGGAGCCAGGATCCAACCACTGGAATGTGGGACAGGCTGGCAAAGCCTCTGTGCTTGTGCAGGGGAACGAGGAGGGCTGGGGAGCCTGTGAGATCCACCCAGGGGTCCCCAGAAGCTCTGTCACCCCCAGGTCCCCGTGGGGCAGCGTTTGGAGATCAGGACTCTGCCGGGCACAGCACCACTCAGCAAGGCCATTCTGTCCCCATGGGTCACCCCAACCCTGTCACTGCAGGAGGGGGAGGATCCACAGGCCCACTGGGGAGCCAGAGTGCTGTGTTGGAGCGGCTGCCCCCAGAGCCCTGCACTCTCCTCCTGCCCCAGCTGGTTCTTTGTGCCTGGGAGGTAGCAAAGTGAAACCAATGGTCCTGACTCTGTCATCCTGTGGCCACTGCCACCCTCTGGCCATTGTCACCCTGTGGCTCTGCACAGAGCAGGGGCCGCGGCTGCTGAACCTCACCTTCTGTCTGTGACAGCGGCCAGGTGTCTCAGCCCTATGTCTGCCACCCTCCAGAAGGAAAGCAGAGGGCACAGGTTCTCTGGAGAAGACCTGTCCTGCTCTTCAGTGGGAGCAGCATCCCTTGATTAACCCTGCCCCAGTCTGAAGAACAGGCAGTGGCTGAATTCACTTGTAGGAGCCAATGTAGGTCACACCAGCCGGGCTGGTTGGTGCCCTGGCAGCAGCAGCAGCTCCCCTGTCCCATGGCACAACCACCCCCGTCCCATGGCACAGCCCATCCCATGGCACAGTCACCCCCTGTCCCACGGCACAACCCACCGCCTGTCCCATGGCACAGCCCATTCCCTGTCCCATGGCACAGCCCATTCCCTGTCCCATGGCNCCAATGATCCTGACTCTGTCATCCTGTGGCCACTGCCACCCTCTGGCCATTGTCACCCTGTGGCTCTGCACAGAGCAGGGGCCGCGGCTGCTGAACCTCACCTTCTGTCTGTGACAGCGGCCAGGTGTCTCAGCCCTATGTCTGCCACCCTCCAGAAGGAAAGCAGAGGGCACAGGTTCTCTGGAGAAGACCTGTCCTGCTCTTCAGTGGGAGCAGCATCCCTTGATTAACCCTGCCCCAGTCTGAAGAACAGGCAGTGGCTGAATTCACTTGTAGGAGCCAATGTAGGTCACACCAGCCGGGCTGGTTGGTGCCCTGGCAGCAGCAGCAGCTCCCCTGTCCCATGGCACAACCACCCCCGTCCCATGGCACAGCCCATCCCATGGCACAGTCACCCCCTGTCCCACGGCACAACCCACCGCCTGTCCCATGGCACAGCCCATTCCCTGTCCCATGGCACAGCCATCCCCTATCCCATGGCACAGCCCCTGTCCCATGGCACAGCCCATCCTGTGTCCCTTGGCACAGCCCCTGTCCCATGGCACAGCCCAGCCGCTGTCCCGTTAGTCCCCGCCCCAATGGCCGGGCACGGGGCCGTGCCCCACACCCCTGCTGCTGCAGGGATCGGTTATTTGGGGCGCATTCTCACATTCCTATAGGAAATAGAGCCCATAACCCCCAGGCTGTGACTGTGAGTGGCTCTGTGACCTTCCAGGCTCGTGCTCAGCTACGAGGCAGCCTGGCAGGACCTGTTCCCCAGCACCTCCCTGTCCCTCCGGCACATCCCCGTCCCTCGGGCACATCCCTGTCCCTGTGGGCACATCCCTGTCCCTCGGGCACATCCCTGTCCCTGTGGGCACATCCCTGTCCCTCCCAGCACATCCCTGTCCCTCCCCAGCACATCCCTGTCCCTCCCGGCACATCCCTGTCCCTCCCCAGCATATCCCTGTCCCTCCGAGCACATCC
>VZRL01000430.1:51711-63759 GCA_013397895.1 Origma solitaria | reverse complement strand
TCACAGCACGCACCCCCCGGCATCCCTGGCTCACAGCTCCCTCCAGCCCACCCGGAGCCCACTGCCACCCTTCCCAGCCCACCGGAGCACACTGACACCCTTCCCAGCTCACAGCACCCACCAGCACCTCCTGCTCTCAGCATCCCCCTACTCTTACCATCCCTCCCAGCCCTCACCAGGACCCCAAACCCACAGGAACCCCCAGCCCATCCCCAGCCCCCTACCAGCATCCCCCCCTCCCCAGGTGCTCCTAGTGCTGGCACTCACCAGCACCCTCAGCTTACAGCACCCACCAGCATCTCTCAGTACCCACCAGCACCCTCTGCTCACATCTCCTGCTCCCCTGCCTCATCCTCCCTACTGACCCTGCCCTGCCAGACATTCCAGCCCTGCTGCTGTCACCTCCCTCTGGCCTGGCTTCTGTCACCTGAGCTCCTGTGGGTGGGTGAGCTCCCAGCCCTGGCCACACCACAGAGCCCTGAGGGTGAGCGGGTGATGGCTGTGATCGTGGCTATGGCAGGATATTGTCCCAAGAGCCCAATTCAGTGGCCTCAGGCTCTGTCACACCCCTGGCAGGCACATGCCAGTGTGCTGGGGCCTGAGCCTGGCTAGGACAGGCACAGGGTGCCAGGTGTAGGACAGCATGTCCAGCCTGGCATCGCAGCTCCCCATGCTCAGGGACACGTGTCCCCTGCCCGAGTGA
This sequence comes from Origma solitaria, assembly GCA_013397895.1. NCBI lineage: Eukaryota > Metazoa > Chordata > Aves > Passeriformes > Acanthizidae > Origma > Origma solitaria. The sequence continues at coordinate 63,056 of VZRL01000430.1, read as the reverse complement.
CATTTCCTCTGGGACCTGGTGCTGCCAATAAACTGCTGCTGCCACTGAACTTTGCAAAGTGCCCGGGGAAGCTCTGGGGAAGCCGGGCCCTGCCCTGGGACGGCAGCCAGGCTGTTTGTACCCGGGGTACCCCTGCTCTGCCCCCCTTTCCTGGGGACCTTCCTGCCTCCCTTCCTGGGCTGAAGGATGGAGCATCCACCCTGCAGGGACTGCTGGGGACAGCAGGTGCTCCTGTGGGACATCATTGCCTTTAACTGCCTCAAACCCAAGCAACAGCTCTTGGAGTGCTCTGCACAATAATTCCATCCCTCTCTCCCAAACACACACATTGCCTTGGGATAGAGCAAAAAAAACCCCAAACTTCCAGCCTTCACCTTGCGTTCCCTTCTTCCTGGTGGTTACCTACAGCTGCCAGGAATTTCCACCTCATTTGTTTAAATCCACCTAAGTAAGGTTTTTAAATTAAGAGTTGATTCATTTTGCTGAAAGCCCATCCATGGTGACCTTGCTCCCTCTGCTTGTGCCAGGCTGTTTGTGCTGCTGGCAGCGGGGCTGGGGACAAGCAGGACAGTGGCCAGGGAGGTCCTGGCTTGGGCATTTCCCAGTGCTGCCAGAGGTCTGATCCGTGTCCTGGCAGGTCCCAACATGCTGGGTAAAATCAGCACAAATGGTTGGGGTTTAACTGCGTCAGCGGCTTAAAATCCATGTGGATTTCCCCTTCCCTGTGCTGGTTTTGGGGCTGAGCTCCTGAAATTATTGTTTACTGGCTCCTGGAGGAGCCACCACCCGCCTAGCTTGGAGATAAGTCTTTAGGGATCCCCAGCTCTGCCTTTTGGGGTGCTCCCTGGGCTCCCCACAGGGATTCCCAGCTCCATTCCTGCTTTTCTGGGGTCAGGGACCCATCCTGGCTGGTGCCACTCCCCTGGAGCTGCATGCACAGCTCTCACAGGCTGTTGGCATGCTGGCATCTGCTGGTGGCACAAACCCTGGGGCCACCCCAGGCACGGGCACGTGCTGGGAGCTTGGCTGGCTCAGCAAGGCAAGCGGCTTTAGCACTGGCTTGGTGGCCTGATGTCACCCTGATGGGTGACACCTCATCCTCCCTGGATACCCCCTCGGCCCCACAGCATTCCCAGCCCTGTTCTTCCCACTGCAGCCCCCAGTGAGCATGGAACATGCTGTAAGGGCATTGTACCACTGCCTTCCCAGTGCAATTAATACTAATTAGCCAGAATGCTGTAATGGGGTGCTCAGTGGGAGCAGGCAGACACACCTCAGCATCAGGGCATGACCCAGGCAGGAGTGAAGCTGCAGGGCAGGGGAGTGCTCCGTTTGCTGGGGCAGGGGTGGCACAGGACCCGGGCTTTGAGGGCAGGGTGCCCAGAGGGAACGTCAGCATCCCAGCTCTGGATTTGCCTTCCCCTGCGGTTACATGGGGTCGATGCCATCCGAGTGCACAGGGCGGGTGGGACCGGTGGGTCCCCATGGGCTGAGCTCGCCCCTCTGGGCTTTGTTGGGGTGTGCCCTGTGTCCCCTCCTGGCCTCACGCTGGCAGCTGGAGGGTGGGACACCGCAGTGATAAGCCGCAGAGCTTCTGCCTCAGCCGCGTGTGCTTGCTCTCAGCACCGCTCTGCTGGCCCCGGGGCGGCCGCGATGCCCCTGCAGAGGCAGGATGAGGGCAGAGGCTGTTATAGGGATGGGTTTTGGGTGGATGCTGAGGAAGAACCCGTTCACCAGCGCCCGCCCCGCCCGTGTCTTGCAGAACATCGTCTCCAAGCACAGCTCGCAGTTCCGGGGCAACGCTCAGCACGACGCGCTCGAGTTCCTGCTCTGGCTGCTGGACCGAATGCACGAGGACCTGGGTGCCGCCTCTCCCGCCCAGCAGAGCCGCGCTCCCCCGCAGGTGGGTGGCCCCTGCAGGTGGGTGGCCCCGAGGAGTGGCCGCACACCCTGGCTCTGAGGGAGGCGTTCGGGCGAGGTCCGGGACCAGGGACACCAGAGATGCGCTGGGAGGCGGTGGAGTGGAGGTGTCCCCCGCCCCTGTGGGGATGGGAATGGAGGTGCTGTGGTTTGGTCGGTGCGTGGGTGAAAGGATGATGAGATCCGAGTGCTGCAGGGCTGGGCAGGGGCTGGCAGAGTGTGGGGTGTCAGCAGGAGCCCATCCAGCCGAGCATCCCAGTTCTGGGAGGCACCCTGATCCTTGGTGAGGAGGAGATGCAGCCCCCCCGTCCCTCCCTGCCTCCAGCTAAGCCCGCTGTAATTACAGCTCGGCGGCTTTGCTGCTGGCAAAATGAGTAATTAAGTCTTCCTCAATCCATCTGCGCTCAGGCATTGCCCTGGCCCTGGCCCTCCCTGCCTCCTCCCTGCCTCCTCCTGCTTCCTTCCTGCTCCTTCCCGGCTCCCTCCCTGCTGCTGCCCGCCGGGCGCTGCCTGGTGCAGGGGATGGGTTGGTGCCCTTGGCATTTGACACGTGGGCTCAGCCCAGCAGTGTGCTGTCCCCGCTTTGGGGGTGACACCCGGCTCAGCAGTGTGCTGTCCCTGCTTCGGGGGTGACACCCGGCTCAGCAGTGTGCTGTCCCCACTCTGGGGGTGACTCCCAGCCCATCAGCCTGTTGTCCCACTTTGGGGGTGAGTCCCAGCTTGGCACTGGGAGCCTGGCAGCAGCTTCCCCCTCCCTATCCCCAGCTTGGGGTATCGTGGCCGTGCCAAGGGTGTGGGTTGGGGTCCCGGTGGGCAACCCCTGCCCTGCCTCCAGCACAGCTCCATCCCACAGGGAGTTTGGCTTTGGTGCTCACCTCCAGAGCCTCTGGCTGGGGCAGCCCCAGCCCTGCTTTGCCAGGGCCCCGCAGCCATCCCTGCACTGGGCTGAGGTGTCCTCAACCCTGCCACCTTTCCTGGGAGACGTTGGGATACCCCAGGCTTTTTGGGAGAGCCTGGCAGTTCCCGTTAAATGTCAAGTGCCCGCGTGTGCCATGGGCTGTGGTGTGACACCGGCTGTGCCACCTGGAGGCGGTGCCATGACAATGCCCGAGACACCTGCCTGGCTCCGGAGATGGGACCATTGGTGTGTCCCTCAGCATCTGTGGTTTTGCTTGGCATCCCCCAGTGTTGACCCCATTTGCCACCTGAGTGGCACCCACACGGCCCTGTCCTGGGGCAGGGGGATGCCCAGCAGGGGTGTGACCCTCAATAAATGGCTTGGAAGTGCTGGGTAGGAGGAGCTGTGTCCAGGTGCCCATGGATTGGGATGGGGATGGTTTGCTCCTGGTCATGCCAAGGCTCAGGAACTGGGCAGCTCAGCTGTGGGAAGCAGAAAAGGAGGAGGTTGGAGCTGGGCAGGAGGGGTGGGAATGCCCTCCTGGATGTGGGGTGGGTGCCCACAAGGTGCTTGCTGTGCCACCCAATGAGCTGTGGGGCCACTGAGGTGGCGGCCAAGGCTTGGCTGCCACAAGACCTGGAGGAGGAAGCATCCCCTTGGGGTTTGGGAGAATTTTGGGGGCCCTGTACAGCACAGACACCTTCCAGGTCCCCTCTCAGCCACACCAGATGGACCCCAGTGCCAGGCAGACCATAAGGACACGTCAGGCTCAGCAGGACCTGGTGCCAGCAGATGGCATTGAGGAAAATCCACCTCCCGGCCAAAACCCTCAGTGATTTTCAATCTTACTCATCGTGACACCAGAAACTCACTGTCTTACCCAAACAGCCCAGGTTTTTTTACCAACACTCCTTCCTGCTGCATCTCTTCTGCCATCAGGCTTCAGGGGTGAAGATCCTGTCCCGCATGTGGGCATGGGGGTTCCTGGCAGTTGCCAGGGCAGTGGGCAGGCAGGAGGCAGGCAGGGAGATGTCCCCTAAGCAGGCAGGTGTGGCTGTGTAACACATCTCAGAGTCCCTGTTCCCACAGGAGAGGAGCAGAAGACTTGGCTCCTCTTGGGGTCTCTGGGGCACATCTCACCTGCCAGGGAGGCACCGTGCCGGGGCAGGGTGCTGGGTGCTGTGCCTGGGCTCGCTATGCCAGGTGCTGTGCCTCGGTTTGGCACGCTGGGTGCCCTGCCAGGGTTTGCTAGGTGCTGTGCCTGGGCTCGATGTGGCAGGTGCGGTGCTGGGAGCTGTGCTGGGGCTTGGTGCAGCGGCTGCTGTGCCAGGAGCGGTGCCCGGGCTCGCTGTCAGTGCAGAGGCTGGGGGAGCCCATGGGGACATGGCGGTGCTTGGCACTCACCCGCCCGGGAGGGCACCGCGCCAGCCAGGGCTTTCCACTCATCCCGGCTTCGGGTGACTCGCCTGCGGGGATTTCACACCCAGCCGTGTTTGCCCGGGGCGGGGACGAGCACAGGAATGTGCACATCTGCCCCGCGAGCTCGTCCCGGACACACGGACACACAGACTCCCGGACATACAGACACGGACACGGACATACGGACACGGACGTACAGACGTGGACATACAGATGCACACGGACACATGGACACGGACATACAGACACACACATGGACACACAGACACGGGCATACAGACACGCACATGGACACGGACATACAGGCACGCACATGAACACACAGACATGGACATATGTATAGGCACGCACATGGACACACAGACACACACACGGACACACGGACATACGGACACACACACGGACTCACGGACACGGACATACAGACATGCACACGGACACACACACGGACGCATGGACACACGGACATGGACACACGGACACACACACGGGCTCACGGACCCTGCCCACTGCAGTATCCCACCATCTCACCCATCCATCTCCAGCTCCCAGTGCCAATGGATGGTTTTTTTTGGTACAGTGGGAGCCAGGTCCCTGCTGGGGCTGTTGACCCGGGGTGTGCCCGTGGGCACTGGGGCTCCTCGGGGGGAGATGTGGGGGACAAGTTTTTCCCCTTCCCCCCCTCACTCAGGGTTTACCCTGCCGGGATGCTGCCGTGGCCACCCAGCCACCTCACCCAGGATTCCCTTCCTGGAGCATTTCTCCAGACTTGAATGCATTCCCAGCTCAAGTTCCTTGGTGTTCCAGAGCTCTGGACACTGGGGCTGCTTTGGGGGGATCTCATCACTGCAGACCCTTCATTAACCCTTTGTGCCCCAGGCTGGCTGGGGGATAGGATGTACCCCAAAGATTCCCCTGGAGGAGGTGTGTGGGCAGTGTGGAGGGCACAGCAGTGCCAGGCAGGGAGGTGACAGAGTCTCTTTGGCGTCACCTTCAGCCCATCCTCGTGCGCTGGGGACAGCAAAGGTGGGCTCAGTTCACCTTCAATCAGGACATGTCCCTGACCCCCTGAAGAACATGTCCCTCACCCTGTCATCTCACTCACCACTTGTCCCTTGTCCCTGCAGCCTGGCAAGGATGGGAGCAGTGGTGCCAGCTGGTCTCCCTCAGGCGCCCAGCACCCCCATGGGCAGAGCTTTGTGCAGAGCCACTTCCAGGCCCAGTACAGGTGAGTGGGGAGACTGATCCTGCCTGGTTGGGGCTTTGGTCTTCTGCCAGTCCTTGGTGACCACTGTGAGCCCAGGGAAGGGGTGAGATATCCATCTATCCATCCATCCATCTATCCATCCATCCATCCATCCACCCACGCATCCATCCATCCACCCACCCATCCATCCACTCACCCATCCATCCACCCATCCACCCCAGGCATGGGAAATCCTTCCCCTACAAGCACTTGCATGTGTCCAAGGCCAGGCTGGACAGGGCTTGGAGTGACCTGGTCTGGTGGCAGTGTTCCTGCCCATGGCAGGGGGCTGAACAAGGTGGTCTTTACAGGTCCCTCACAACCCAAACCACACTGTGGTTCTGTCACTGGACTCAGGATTGTCCCAGTAGCCCAGCACAAAGGTGCTTCTGTATGGGACACTCCACACGTTCCTCTGGCTGGGACTGTGGGATGCTCAGGCTGCCCTGTCCCCACGCCATGGCATTGCAGGCGGGAGGGGACACATCTGGCAACACAAGCCCTTCCTCCTCTCTCAATTAATCCCTCGCCCTATATACGGAAAAAGGCACTTTAATTATCCCCCTTCCACGTGCCAGAGCTGTCTGTGTGCTAAAGGATTTATTAATTTGTGTGGCTGCTGCCTGTGGAGCACAGTGGCTCTTCAAGGTGACAAATAATGAGGACTCAGGATTTCATTTTGGTTTTTAATTGATTTTTTCCCTTTTTGCTGAACAAAAAGGCAGGGGGGAAAAAGAAATTAAAAAACCGCCAGAATTAAGAAGAATCAGCAGTAGGTGGCTGTGGGTGCCAGGACAGGCAGGGGACCAGCAGTGCCTCCCCAGGGACCACCCAGGAGTCAGTCACAGGCAGATGTCCTCCTGCTGTCCATCACTGCTCCTCCCACAGCCCAGCCACAGCCCTGCTGCTTGGGCGGGTCCTGTTCCCTCCCAGCGCCCCAGGCTGTTGTCCCTGCTTAACCCCCACCCGGGTGGGCTGGGGTCACCCCAAAGCATCCAGGAGCCACCCCAGGCTCTGCCGGTCCTCGGGAGGGGGAGCAGGATTTGGGAGGGTTTGAAGGCCACAGTTATGGATGAGATTGGGAGGCTCCCAGTCCTGGGGTCTCGGTCTGGTTTCTCCAGCACTGTGGGAGTCCCTGTTCGGGTTCAGAGTGAACAGAGCCTTGGGCTTGGCAGGCAGGCACAGGCAGGAACAGCCTGGGGGGCGTTACTCTGCCAGGAGGCCGTGCAAATCCAGTGGGATGCTGGGGCCATCCCAGGGTGTGGTCCCCGGGATGCTGTGCGTGGGATGTGGTACGCAGGATGATGGATTTGGGATGCAATACCTGGGATGTGGTACCCAGGATGATGGATTTGGGTTGCAATACCTGGGATGTGGTACCCAGGATGATGGATTTGGGATGCAGTACCCGGGATTTTGTACCCAGGATGATGGATTTGGGATGCAGTACCCGGGATTTTGTACCCAGGATGCAGCACCAGTGACAGGGCACTGCAGCTCCAGGGTGGGGACTCAGGGGGGGCCGTGCCCACTCTGATGACACTCCCCATCTCTGTTTCCCAGGTCCTCCCTGACCTGCCCTCACTGCCTGAAGCAGAGCAACACCTTTGACCCCTTCCTGTGCATCTCCCTGCCCATCCCTCTGCGCCAGACGAGGTGAGCCCCACATCCACCCCCTGGCAGGATGGCAGCTCCAACCAGAGAAATTTGCGTATTTGGGGATAAATAACGTGGGAGGTGGCGGCAGCACTGGGGACAGGTGACAGCCACTGCCACAGGAGCTGCAGTGGGTGTTTGCCGTCCCGGAGCGGCAGTGCCGGCGCATGGATCCCCTGGCTGAGGTGTGTCCCCGTGGTGTCCCCAGGGCTCTGAACGTCACGCTGGTGCTGCAGTGCGAGCGCTGGCGTTTCGTGCGGGTGGGCCTGGCCGTGCCCCTCCTGGGCACCGTGGCTGACCTGCGGGAGATGGTGGCGCGGGAGGGCCGCATCCCCCCGGAGCAGGTAACGGGGACACGGCGGGCGGGGAAACGGGACCACCCTCGGGATGCTGAGGGTGCCAGCAATGTCCCACAGGTGATCCTGGTCGAGGTGTCCCCGCGGGGCTTCCTGCGCTCGCTGTCGGACCCGGAGGCGCTGGGGGCGGCCGGGGAGGGGGGACCGGTCTACGCCTTCCAGCCGCCCCCCGCCCGCCGTGCAGGTACCGCCCCCGCGCCCTGATTGGCTGTGGCTCCCAGCCCGCCCCACGCTGATTGGCTGGGAACACCTGGGCAGCGCTGGGACTGGTGCTGGGCAGGGGGGCGGGAATAGCTCCGGGATTGGCGGGAGGCAGTGGATCTGTCGCTGTGATTGGTGGGGCAGTGGATCCCTCACTGATTGGTGGGAGGAGGTGATCCCTTGCTGGGATTGGCGGGAGGCAGTGAATCTGTCGCTGTGATTGGTGGGGCAGTGGATACCTCACTGTGATTAGTGGGAGGGAGTGGATCCCTCCCTGCGATTGGTTGGAGGAGGTGGATCTGTCACTGGCATTGGTGGGAGGCACTGGATCCCGCGCTGTGATTGGTGGGAGTGAGTGGATCCCTCACTGGGATTGGTGGGAGGAGGTGATCCCTCACTGGGATTATCGGGAGGCAGTGGATCCCTCACTGCGATTGGTGGGAGGAATTGGGTCCCACTCTGGTATTGGTGGGGCAGTGGATCCTTCACTGGGATTGGTGGGAGGCGGTAGATCCCATGCTGTGATTGGTGGAATCAGGTGTGCTGTGCTATAATTGGTGGAAGCATGGCAGTGGGCGGGGCCCCGACATGGCCTGGCACTAATTAACCCAGCGCTAATGAGAGCCCCTTGTTTCCCCGCCCTGCAGGGTGTCCCCGCAGTCTCCCCACGTCCCCTGCGGTGCCACGGCCGGAGGGGCCGCGCCTGCTGCCCAGCACCGCCCGCTCCTCCGACTGCCTGCACCGCGCGCCCGGCGGCCGCATCCTGCTGCTGCTCTGCAACACGGCAGGCACGGGGCCGCAGCTCGCCAGGTAGCTGGCACCCGCCTGGCACCTGCCTGGAACCTGCCTGGAACCTGCTTGTCACCCTGCCCTGCCCACTCACTGCCGACGTGACAGCCAGCCACCTGTCCCCATTGCCTGTCCCCAGGTTTGGGCCACCGCTGGTGCTGCGGGAGGAGCGCGGCGTTTCCTGGGAGCAGCTCCAGCAGAGCATCCTGGCCCAGCTGAAGGGGGTTCTGCGGGGAGAGGTGCGGGCACAGGTGAGCCCAGGGGATGGCCCTGTTCCCTCTCAGGGCACAGGGAGCTGCTGGCATCTGCTGACACCATGGTCATGGTGGGAATGCAGCTGTGGGTGGCCATGGTGTATCCATGGGTGGCCATGGTGCAGCTGTGCATGGCTGTGGCAGGACCATCACAGGCCGTGGTGACACTTTGAATGACCACAGTAGAGCTGTGCTTGGCTGCAGGGACACCAAGGGTGTCACCTTGGGTGGCTGTGGTGGCCCTGTGCTGTGGACACTGGTGGCTGGTGGTCCCTGTGGGTGGCCTTGCTGTCCACGTGGGTTGCTGTGGTGCCCCCAGGGGTTGTCTCATGGTCACACGTGGCCAGTGGTGTCACCCTGTGCGGCTACAGCATCACCATGGATAACCCCAGTGCCACCCAGCCCCCACAGCAGAGCCACCCCAGCACAGCTGCCCTCCCCAGCCCCCAGGTGCCACCATCCTACAGGTGCTGGTGTCCTCATGCTGCCCCTTTGTCCCCCAGCCACTTCACAGCTGTGGGGACAGGTCACTCCCAGCCCTGCCCACACAGGTGTCCCCTGCCAACCCAGCCATGGGGACCAAAGCAATCAGATTTTGGGGGCTGTTTTTGCCCCATGTCCCAAAGCCTGGCTCACCTGTCCCTGTCCCTCAGCAGCCCCACAGTCCCCTCTCCCCTCACAGGGCACAGGAGCCCTTTTCCGGATCTGCCTGGCTGGGGGCTCAGCCCCCTGCACCTACCTGTCTCCTCAGGATCCCCGGCCTCTCTGCCACCCTGCTATTGACAGGTAAGGACCTGCGGGGACAGGACAGTCCCCAGGATGTCCCCTCAACCCCTGGGGGAGGCCAGTGGCATCATCATGAGTGGACACAGTGTCCCTGTGGGTGGTCGTGGTGTCCCTGTGTGTGGCTGTGTTGTCACCATGAGTGGCCAAAGGTGTTCCTGTGGCTGTCCAGTATCACCACGGGTGGCCAGTGGTGACACGATGGGTAGTCACAGTGGTGGTCACCCTGCTCCCCCTCATTGTGGGGTGCATGGGGATATGGTGGCTGGCCCTGTCTGACACCACGGGCTGGCCCAGAGGTGTCCCCACGGGAACGGGGGCTTTTGGAGACATCTCACCCTGTCCTCCTCTCAGGGCCCTGCAGCTGAGCGGGGCCGGGGGCCCTCCCCACGTGAAGCTGACGGTGGAGTGGGACATGAGCACCAAAGAGCGGTGAGTCCCCTGCACCCGGGCTGGGGGGACACCCCGGCACTCGGGTCACCCTCCCTGGTGACACGTCCCTCCCAGGCTATTCGGCAGCATCCAGGAGGAGATGGTGCAGGACGCGGAGAGCGTGTGGCAGCAGCAGCAGGCGCACGGGCAGCAGCACAGCTGCACCCTGGACGAGTGCTTCCAGCTCTACACCAAGGAGGAGCAGGTATGGGCACTCCGGGAGCTGCCCACGCCCTGCCCACCGCGGCACGGCCACCACCATGGGGGACCCCTCCCTGCCCGCAGCACTGTTGGTGTTTGCGGTGGCGGGGGTGGCTTTGGAGGTGGCAGGGGGTGACAGGGAGGGAGGTGGCTGTGACCTGGTGTCCCCAGCTGGCCCCGGACGACGCCTGGCGCTGCCCGCACTGCAAGGTGCCCCAGCAGGGCACGGTGAAGCTCAGCCTGTGGACGCTGCCCGACATCCTCATCATCCACCTGAAGCGCTTCCGGCAGGTGGCCGAGCAGCGGCACAAGCTCACCACGCTGGTGCGGTTCCCGCTGCGGGGGCTGGACATGGCCCCGCACGTGGCACAGCGGGGACAGCCCGGGGGTCAGCTCCTGGGGCGCTGGGCGCCCTGGCAGCCCCCCCTGCGCCTGCCCCCGGGCTGCCCCCGCGACCACCTGTACGACCTGTACGCCGTCTGCAACCACCACGGCAGCATGCAGGGCGGCCACTACACCGGTGAGCGGGGACAGGGGGACAGCGGGTGCCATGGGGGTGCCTTGGGGGTGCCTTGGGGCTGGGGCATCGGGCATATACTGTGCTGTGCCATGGCGCGAGGTGTGGTGTGAGGGGGCAGCTGTACGGCACAGCGTGGGGCTTAGGAGTGTGGCTGGGGGTGCTATGGGGAATGGCGGGGGATTTTGGGGCACTGTAGGGTTGCCTGTGGGGATTGGGAACATGGAGTGGGGTTTGGAGGCATTGCAGGGTTGTGGTGTGGGGCATGGGGTCGGGTCTGGGGGCACTGCAGGGACTGTGTCACGGGTAGAGCATGAGATCGGGGGGCACTGGAGAAGGGTGTCTCGTAGGGCATGGCAGAGGGTGGGGGGGCTCTGCATGGGGTTGGGGGGACATCACAGGAGGAAATGCCATGGTGTGAGGTTTCGGGGCCCTGCAGGGGTGTGTCATGGGGCAGGGCAGGGCAGAAGGGAGCCGAGGTGTGCAGGGGACATGTAGGATGGGCTGGCAGGGCACCGGGACGTTCCCCCCAGCATCATCCCACTCCCCCAGCATGTCCCTGCGCCATGGGGCTCCCGCTGCCCCCCGCACCCTGGGGCTGGGGGCATCCCAGGACAGAGCCCCTGTCCCCCCTCACCCCGCCCCCCTCGCCCCCAGCGTTCTGCTGCAACGC
>VZRL01000430.1:31719-42701 GCA_013397895.1 Origma solitaria | reverse complement strand
TAGCCCAGGACCAGCACCCACCCAGCACCCTCCCAGCAGCTCCCCAGCACCCTGCAGAGGATACTGTACCTTTGGATTTTCCTAAGGCTGCATGGGTAGGAACACACAATTATTAGTGTAAAAAACCCTAAAACTGGATGGTGCACAGGGAGAGATGCTGCTGCTGGGCAAAGCTGTGAGACTGAGAGCAGGGGCAGGAGGGGCACAGCAGGGACTGGGCTATGCCAGCGTTGGGACAGCTTGGGATAACTTCTGGGAATGGGGACATTTTTGGGATGGGGAGAGTTCTGGGGTGTTTTCTGGAGCCAGCTCAACTGTTTGAGGTCCCTGTGAGGTGTCACGGACGGGGGAAGTGCACAGGCTGGGAATGAGGAGCTTTCCCCTGGAGCAAATCCTGCAGACCTTGAGGGCACCAGGACATCTGTCCCTGGCATGGCACAGCCCCAGACAGTGTCACCCCATGCGCCACCCCACATCCATTGCAGTGGGCTGGGGACAGGCATTGAGCCCTGGGCTCACCTGAGCATCCCCAAGAGCCTGGTACAGAAAGCAGGGGGTCCCTCCACCCTGGGACCACCCAACCTCCACCAGCTCAGTGCCACCCACCCCGAGGCGGTGGCAAAGCCAGGGACGCTGAACATCTTCTCCTGCTGTCCCCAGGATGGTGCCAAAGCCACCCCCTCCCTCTCTCCAAAGCCTGGCAGCGACCCTACCCATCCTTCTTGTAGAACTCTAGCATCATGTTGTCGGTGGCCACGCTGAGGGGCCGCCGGGCCTGGTCGTGCTGCCGCCGCTCGCCGTGGTCCATGTCCGGAGAGGGCATGGAGCTGTAGTTGGCGTTGTGGTTCACATGCAGGGGGCTGCCGTAGTTCCCTGTCACGTTGAACTCGATGTCTGGGAGTGGGAAAGGAGCAGGGAGGGATGAGGTTGGGATGGGTGTCCTCAGGGAGGGCACGGATTGGGGGAGTGGCACTGCAGGGATGCTCAGGGGGTGCTGGAGCAGTGGGGTTGGGCTCTGTGCTGAGTCTGGCCAGAGCCCTGCCTGAGCCCCAGCAAGCAGAGAGGGCTGGCAAAACCAAATCTGGGAGCTCAGACCCCTCCCCAGGAGGTCCCAGGAGGCCCATCCATGCCCGGGGCCGTGGGCACACCCTACCTCCCGGGAAGAACCAGTCCGCGTGCTGGATGAGCGGCTCGATGATGCCCACGATCTGCAGCGACAGCGTCGTCATCATCTCCGTCATGTTCCTGTGGGAGGGGGGACGGCAGCTCAGCACCCCCTGGGCTCCAGCAGCATTCCCAGCAGGATTGCCCCCTCGCCCAGCGCTCACCCTTCGGCCTGTGGCCACAGCAGGTTGGGCCCCAGCACGATGGCCACGTTGCTCGGGGTCATTTTGTTCATGTCCTGGTACTCGGTCAGCTTGGCCAGGAATTTAATCACGTACCTTGGAAGCAGATCCCAAACAAGTCAGTGCATCGGTCACCCCCTCCGTGTCCCCTCCCTGTGTCCCACTGGCCCCAGGCTCACCTGATGTTGTTGTAGTTGGCTTTGGGCAGCTTCTCACAGGCGTTCCAGAGAGCCTGCAGCCGCTTCTCCTGCTCTGGGATGCTGCCGGGAGGGGTGAGAGGGTGTTATCCCCCATTCCCACCCTGCCCTGGGGCTGTGGACCCCACCACTCCCGCCCTTGGGGACCCTGTGAGACCCTCGGGCCACTCCCAACATTATATAAGGAAATTAACCCCAAAACCTGTCCAAAGGAGAAGGAAACCCATTGGTGGAGGTTGGATATTGGTCCTCTCACCATCTCCCAGCTCTCAGAGCCCAGAGGAAACATCCCAAATGCTGTGAGCTGTGTCAGAAATAACCCAAAGCATTCCTGGGGATCCAGGACGTCTCTGCCCGTATCCCAAAGGAGTGGGGGGATGTCCCAGACTCACTTGGAGGCCTGGATCCACTCCTCGTACAGCTCGAATGTCATGAGGGGCTCCGGCAGCTCCCGCAGGTAGGACTTGAGGGCTCCTGTGGCACACAGGGGACACAGGGATTGGCACTGCAGGTGGCACTGGCTGTTGGGCACCAAGCGGTTTTGCTCCTGGGCACTTGGACTCACATCCCTCCCAACCTTCCCACCGCCCCCATCCCAGAGCACCAGCTGCTCTCCCTGGCTTGGAGCAGCCTACGGCACCCCTGACCCCCAGTGCCCCCCTTGCCACCCCTCCCCCCTAGCACCTTCCTAATTCCCTTCCTCTGGTGTTTTCCCAGGTCTCCACCACGCGTTTTTGCCTGGGATTCCTGTGCTGGGAACAGGTTTCCCATTGGGAAGCAGGGTTCCATCCTGTGCCTGCCAGACACCCCATCCCCAGAGGGGAGCAGGGACTGCCAGGGAAACCCAGCCGAAGCTTCAGAGCAGCCCCTGGCTTTGGATCTCTGCTTTGGGAGGGCCTTCCCCCCGAAGAGGGGAGAGGAGGGGAAGTTTGATGTTTATGTGAATCTTCCCAACCACCGGCTCCTGCAGAGCCTCTCCTAATCAGTGTCACCCTCATTAGCGCCACCCTCACTAGTGTGACCAGGCCCCGCTCCTGCCCTGGATTATAGCTGTATCGCTGTTTTCTCCCTCTCCTGTGACCAAAGGTGCTGTGGAGGCCTTGGCTGAGGAGGGAACGTGGGGGTCTGTGGGGGTCTGTGCTCCTCAGGAGATGGCAGCTCCTGAATTCTGCCATTCCCAGCACATGGAACATTTCTGCAGCTGCATTTGTCCCCCTGGACATTCTGCCTTTGCTGCTCAAAGACTCTGGGACACCTCAGGGAAGGGCTGAGGTCGGAAGGTCTCCAGAGTCACCTGTCCCAGCCCCTGCTCCAGCAGGACCCCCACAGGTGGCTGCCAGTGACTGTGCCCTGGCGGCTTTGGGCATCTCCAAGGATGGAGACTCCACCACCTCCCTGGGCACCTGTGCCAGTGCCACCCACACAGTGACAAAGTGTCTCCTGATGTGCAGAGGGAGCCTGCTGCGCTCCCATTTGTCCCCAGTGCCGCTGTTCCAGGCACTGGCACCGCTTGAAAGAGCTCAGTCTCCTCTGTCACCCTCCTGCAGGGATTTACATCCATCGATGGGATCTCTCCAGGCTCAGTATTCCCATCTTCTTCAACCTTTCCTCTCAGGAGAGACGCTCCAAGCCCTCCCCCATCCCCACAGGCCTTCCTGGGCTCTCTCACATCCCCTTGCAGTGCCCTGGGCTGGGAGCAGGGCATTCCCCATTCCAGGCCAGGGCATTCCCTATTCCAGCCCAGGGCATTCCCCATTCCAGGCCAGGGCATTCCCCATTCCAGCCCAGGGCATTCCCCATTCCAGCCCAGGGCATTCTCTATTCCAGCCCAGGGCATTCCCCATTCCAGCCCAGGGCATTCCCTATTCCAGCCCAGGGCATTCTCTATTCCAGCCCAGGGCATTCTCTATTCCAGCCCAGGGCATTCTCTATTCCAGCCCAGGGCATTCCCTATTCCAGCCCAGGGCATTCCCCCATTCTCCTCCCTTGCTCTGCTGGCCCCACTCCCCAAGTGCAGCCCAGGCCACCATTCCCTGTGCCACAAGAGCACACGTTGCCGGCCCGTGGTCACTTTGGTGGCCATTAGGACCCCCTGGGCCATCCCTGGCAAGGTGTCCCCAGAGCATCCTGGTGCCTGGGGCTGTTCACCCCCCAGGTGCTTTCCCTGCTGAACTTCTCCAGGTGTCTCTGCCCATCTCCAGCCTGGCTAGGTCCCTCTGGATGGCAGCCACGATCCCCAGGCTGTGTCACCTGCCCACTCCCTGAGGGGGCACACTGCCCCGTCAGCCAGGCCATCAATGAATGAAGATATTTAACAAAATCAGAGCCAGTCTCAACCCGTGCACTGCACCACTGCTTCCCGGCCTCCAGCCAGACTTGGTGCCACTGATGCCCCTCAAGGTGCCCAGAGAGGGTGTCTGGAGGGGCCACCCCGCCCTGATGAGCCCCACCTGCAATGGCATGAGGGTCAGCCGAGTACTCCTGCACATCCACCACGCAGCAGTCCAGGGCAGCCTTGAGCTTCTTCAGCTTGGAGGCCGAGGGAGCCACTCGGAAGAGACCCTGGACAGAGGACACGGAGAGTTGGACACGATTTGGGGCTGGGGGTGTCCCCAGAGCCTCCCAGCTCCTCAGCCATGCCCTGTGGCCCCTTCCATTGTGCCCAGCCAAGGGTGGAGGGACACGGGACCCACCTCATCCTGCATCCCCATTCCAGCAGGGACTCACCTCCTCCTGCATCCCACATTCCAGCAGCATGGTCACGCAGGCCTCCACAGGGAAGGCGATCTCGCGCCCGCTGACAGCCAGGTGCTCCTCCAGGGGCTTCCCAAAGGAAGGCTTCTCCACCCACGCCTCTGTGATGGGCAGAAGGGGCAGGGGAGAAGGAGGGTGGTGCCAGATCCAGCAACCTCTCCCCAAAGGGCCTATGGATCACAGTTTTGGCAGAAAAATACTCCGCGTGTTGTTAAAAGAACAGGACCTCCAGCCTGGATGGCTCGGGAAGTGCTTTTTAAAGGTGAAATGTTTTCCAATCATTACAGGATTTCAAAGGGGCTGGATAACATTTTCCAGAGGGGTAACAAGAGGTAAACCTTTGTAATATTCTCTCCTTCTTCCATCAGAGTTTAAGGTAGCAATATTTTGTGGAATAGAGAGAAGAATGAAATACGAATCCCTCCCTGCCCCACTGCAGTGAAAGCAGCACCAGGAGCCCTGACCTGGGGAGGAGCAGCTTTCGGGACCATGGGCTGGGGCTCACCCCAACCTCGAGCTCCCAGCCCAGAGCCTTTGGATGCTGCACTCCCAGGGAGATCCCCAAAGCCTCCCCTCAGTGCTGGGATTCCAGCTGCACTCCATGGGGATTTCCACAGAACTCCAGAATGGTTTGAGTTGGAAGGGACCCCAAAGCCCCTCCCGTGCCACCCCTGCTATGGACAGGGACACCTCCCACTGTCCCAGGCTGCTCCAAGCCCCAATGTCCAGTCTGGCCTTGGACACTGCCAGGGATCCAGGGGCAGCCACAGCTGCTCTGGGCACCTGTGCCAGAGCCTGCCCACCCTCTCCATGCAGATGGATCATGCCCCCCCAGCCAAGGGGGATGGGGACAGGATCCCCTCCCAGCAGCGGGACAGGTGGGATGCAGGCAGGACACGCACAGGGAGGCTGCTCTGCTGTCACTGGGAGGTCACACAGAGACTGTCCCAGGCCCTGAGTGTCACAGGTGGCAGTGGGACAGACCTGGGGGCACTCACCCTGCTGGGCTTTGATCTGCGGCAGGAAGTTCTGCAGGAGCGCCAGGGATTTGCGGTGGTACTCGGCCTGCACCTCGATCAGCTGCGGGGACACAGCACCGGGGTCACCGCGCTGCTGGGGACAGTGACAGGGACAGGGACAGGGACGGCCCCGGGAGTGGGTGCCACTTACAGTTTGAAAATAGTTTGCATAGTCGACTTCTTTGGCCACGAAATTGTACATGTCAGCCGAGAGCTGGTCCTGTGGGGAACAGAGGATCTGTCACCATGCCTCTCCTCCCGGTGCCACCAGCACGACCCTTCTGGAGCCACCAGGAGGGAGCAGCTTGGTCCCAGAGGGAGCCAGAGTAGCCCAGGGCAGCCCCTGCTCGGGAAGTGCTCGGGAAGTGCTCCGGATGCTGAGCACAAGGCAGTGCTGAGGGCTTTACTTTCTGCCGCCCTGGGAACATTTCCACCCTTGCCCTCAATCCCCACCCCGATCCCAACCCCAATCCCAACCCCAATCCCAGCCCCACTCCACCCCAAGGGATCAGCACTGAGCAGACCAAAGGGCATCCTGTTCCCAATTCCAGTGAGCCCTGGCACCAGGACCCTGCCCTCACTCTCACAGAAGAGGTTTTGTCTCTTCCCAAATCATCCTCTCTGGAAGCTCCCTTGGACAGCTCAGCCAGAGGGGGTTGGACCCTCAGGGTTTTCAAATGTGTCCCAGTTGCAGCATCCAACGCCAGCACACTGAATATGCTGGGGCAGCTCCTGGTTGTGCTGGGGTGCTGGAAATTCCTGGGCACACGGGGCTGGGATGCCCAGAGATGGGGGAAACAGCCTGAGTTTGGGGCTGGATTTTAAAGGATGTGGGTTCTGTCTGTGTTTCTGGAGAACAGAGCCAGGATTTGAGAACAGAGCCAGGATTTGAGACACCCACCCAGTGCCATCTCCTGCCCCAAAGCCACCCAACACCTGCAGCACCAGCTCTGCCCCAGCCCTTGGTATTTCTGCCCCAGGGAACTCTGAAATCACACGAAGTTGCTGCTGGGTTTTATCACTGAATCCCACAGTCCATGCCAAAGGTGCTGGCAGCAGCATCCTGCCATGCTTGGACACTTTTCCCACCCAACACCCCCAGCTGGGAGTGTCATGGCCCTGTGGGACGGTGGGGGTGACATGGCTGGGTGGGACACGTGGGCTTGGCATGGGCCAGCACTTCCCATGGGTGCTGGGGATCAAAACTGACTTAGAGAATGTTAGAAATTAACTGTGATTGTTTAGGGTTTGGTGCGTTTTAACCAACTCACAGAGGACCCTGCTCTAAACTCTGTGTGAGTGAATTTGAAATGACCTCCAGGGAGCAGGGCAGGAAATGGAGACTGGACCCACTTATCCCACCAGATAAGAGAACTCCAGGGAAAAGACCTTCAAGAACAGGCAACACATAAAGGATGAGCCCTTGGTAGAGATAAGGTGGAAGGTAAACATAAATCAAGTTTGTGACACAAGCCTGAAGGTAAGAACAGTTCTTGTCCTGTGTGTGTGGATGTGGAGAGAGAACCCAGTGAGGTGTGGGAGGACCCAGGCCAAAAATCCCCCACGGACTGTGAGGTGTAAGGTTTGAAGAATGGGTGCATCAGCTGAAAGGGTTAAAAAACCCCAGGATTGCTCTGTTCAGGGTCACTGAGCAGCTCCACCCAGAAGGAGTTGTTTCTACTGCTGCACCACTCAATCATTACATTATTTTTTCCTGGATTTGGGTGTCTGAGACTCCGCTTTGGGAAACCTAAAGGAGAGAAATTTCTGTCACAGTTTAGTGACCCAGGTGGGACCAGGCCACCTCCTTTGGATCCTCCCATCTCCAAACATCCAACTGCCAACAGTGGGTGAGTTCCCCTGGGACCTTTGCAGTGGGAGGCACTGAAGGGTGAGGGTTAAAATTCCCTGAGTAGGTTTGTGGGGGTTTGAGTCCCTCTTGGTGTCAGGGGAGGTTCATGTGCCTCCCCCACTGCAGACTGAGCAGGGCCCAGAACCCCCAAGGTGCACAGAGAAGGGAGGCTGGAGTCCTTCTTAGCCCATGGAAAGGGGGTCAGAGTCCCTGTTATCCCACGGAAAGGGGGTCAAAGTTCCTCTTATCCCACGGAAAGGGGGTCAAAGTCCCTGTTATCCCACGGAAAGGGGGTCAAAGTCCCTGTTATCCCATGGAAAGGGGCTCAAAGTTCCTCTTAACCCACAGAAAGGGGGTCAAAGTCCCTGTTATCCCATGGAAAGGGGGTCAAAGTCCCTCTTATCCCACGGAAAGGGGGTCAAAGTCCCTGTTATCCCATGGAAAGGGGCTCAAAGTTCCTCTTAACCCACGGAAAGGGGCTCAAAGTCCCTGTTATCCCATGGAAAGGGTATCAAACTCCATCTTATCCCATGGAAAGGGGGTCAAAGTCCCTCTTATCCCATGGAAAGGGGGCTCAAGTGCCTCTCGGTGCTTGAAAGTGATGGGAAATAAAGCCAGCACAGAGAAGGCAGAGAAATGCCTTTAACAGCAGGGCTGGATGTGCTCAGTGCTGAGCTGTGCTGGGATGGGCTCCCAGGGAACGGGAGGCTCTCCAACTCCAGCGGGATGTGGAGGATGGGGACAGAGGAACTGGGGATGTCCTTGGCTGGCAAGCATCTCCCTCTGCCACTGAGCTGCACTGGCGGAGGAGGGTTCGGCACAGGCAGGGGTAAGGACAGAGGCAGAGCAGGGTGAGAGGAGAGGCTGCAGCTTTCCCCAGAGCCTGGGACCCCCCAGTGCCCCCCTCAGCCAGGAGTGACCCCAGTACCCTGCAGATCTCCACTCTGTTGGCTGCCTCCTCCATCTCCTCCCTGAGAGCGTCGGCTTTGGCGCCCGAGGGCTGCAGGTTGCTGGCCAGGCCTGAGGACTTCACCGACTGCTGCCACCTGGGGAGGGACAGGGGGGTCAGTGAGCCCATCCCAGCAGTCCAGGATGGCCACCATGGTCCCCCGGGCTGGGAGCAGGGGAATGACCCCAGTCCAGCTGGGATTGAGCACCCACTCCCAACCCCAAACATCCGCATCCCCACAGTGCTGCACACACTGGGCTCCAAGGAAGGAACTATTTTCAGCAGGATAAGGAGCCTTATCACCCCTGGACCTCATCACTCTGGGATCCCATCACCCCAGGCTCCATCATCTGGGGATCCCATCACCCCTGGACCCCATCACTCCAGGATCCCATCACCCCGGGATCCCATCACCAGGGAGCCCATCACCCCAGACTCCATCATCTGGGGATCCCATCACTCCCAGACCCCATCACCCTGGGACCCCATCACTCCAGGATCCTATCACCTCAGGATCCCATCACTCCAGGATCCTATCACCCCAGGATCCCATCACTCCAGGATCCTATCACCCCAGGATCCCATCACCCCATGACCACATCACCCTGGGATCCCATCACTCCAGGATCCTATCACCCCATGACCCCATCGCCCTGGGATCCCATCACCCCGGGATCCCATCACTCCAGGATCCCATCACTCCAGGATCCCATCACCCCAGGATCCCATCACTCCGGGATCCCATCACTCCAGGATCCCATCACTCCAGGATCCCATCACCCCAGGATCCCATCACTCCGGGATCCCATCACTCCAGGATCCCATCACCCCGGGATCTCATCACTCTGGGATCCCATCACCCCAGGATCCCATCACCCCGGGATCCCATCACCCTGGGAGGAGAGAGGAAGGGGATGGGAGAGCCTGGACATGATGTTGGGGACTGTGGCCACCTCTCAGGCCTCTCCCAGGACATGCAGTGGACCGGGGGCTTGGACAACTCAACGGTGCCATGGGACAATCTTGAGTCACCCCAGCTCCCCTCGGTGCCCCTCTGCAGGGGCTCTTGGCATCAGAACTCACTAAGACAGGGAAAAAAGGTACCAAACAACCCTTGCTACCAGAAAAAAAATTACACTTTTGCTGCAGTGGGCAGGCAAGGAAAAGGAATCCATGGATTTTGCAGACAGGAGCAGAAATTGTGGCTCATTGCAGAGCTTGACTCAAGGCCCCCAGGGACACAGCCAGGACTTCCTGTCCCAAGGGAACTGCCAGGGGTCCAGGAGCTGCTTTCCTCAGAGCCACTATTGCTTGGGAATCTTCATTTCTTATGAAGCACTTGAAGGCACTTCCTACCTCGTCCTGGAGGAGTCCATGTCCAGCACGAGCTTCGCCAAGTGCTTCCTCTGCTTTTGGATATTTGGGATTTCCACCTGCAGCGACACAAATGGGAGGAGATGAACATTGCCGGAGAGGTGGGGTGAGCCCGATGGGTAGGGATGCAGTTTCTTTATTGAATATCCTCAGGGACATGGCCCAGCTCATCCCTCCTGCGTGTCCCACCCAGAACGTGTCACCCTTCAACAGCCCCAGCTCCAGAACCCGACAGGAGCATCCCTGGGGGATCAGAGCCTCCTATCCTGGGAGCTGATGAGGGCAGCAAAAGGGCTCTTGGAGATGGCAGTGCAAAGCCCTCCATACACAGGCACTGCTTCCCAAAAGATTTGGGAACAACAGCAGCACAAAGCTCCTGTTCATGCTGGGGAGGACAAAACAAGAGAGCAGCCCAGGAGGTTTTGCTGGGTGGAACAGGAGGGGAAAAGCTTCAGGTAAAATTGAAAAACAAACTTGCAGCAGAGGGGAAAAGAAGGGGAAAAAACCTCACAACAATGGGAAGTGTTTGGAGCTTGGGAAAACGGATCAGAAATTGGAGTATGAGCCCACTGCCCTCAGGAAAGGCAGAAGGAGGAAAAGCAGTGGGAGCAGGGAAAGGAGCCTGGCAGGGCATGGCACCAGGGGCCAGGAGGCAAACAAGCTGCCAAAGTGATGAAATCCTGCCTTCCCCCTTGGGGTGGGAGCTCCCAGCACAGTGACACCCCAGGGACCCCTCAGGATCACCCCCAGGACCCTCCAGGGACCCCCCAGGGACACCCCAGGGACACCCCAGGGACACCCCAGGGACCCCCCAGGGACAACCCAGGGACCCCCCAGGGACAACCCAGGGACACCCTCGGGACACCCCAAGGACACCTCAGGGACACCCCAGGGACACCCTGCTCACCTCAGCCAGCACAAAGAGGGGCTCGATGACGTCCCTCTCCACCTGCAGCTCGAAGTGGATCAGCTCCTGCGCCAGTTTGTCCTCGGCCTCCCCACACAGCCGCAGCATCTTCCTGCAGGGACAGGGCACGGTGGGGAGGGGACAGGGGACACTCTCCTGCACCCGCCAAGGGACAGGGGCACCCAGCACCCCCGGGGCTCTGGGGAGTGGCACGGGGCAGCCCCTCCTTGGCAGAGGGTGGAGGGAGGGTGGCAGCCAGCAGACCATGGGCATCCAGGGCTCAGGAAAGCTCATTCCTTAAGTATTGCACTTACAATGATATAATAATAATTAAAATACTATACTATGATATGATGACATATTATTAGCTATAGTATTATGTTATATATTATTATTAGGCAGTCTGAAATTGTATATATATGTGTGTGTATATATATAAAAATATATTAAAAATATAAATAATAAATAGCATAAAAATATATATAAATTACAATAAACATATATAAGTATATAATAATAATATAGAAATATATATTATATAAAAGACTCAAATATAAATATATAAATATTGATAAACCTTATAT
>VZRL01000427.1:90534-116044 GCA_013397895.1 Origma solitaria | reverse complement strand
TATGGGCGTGTGGGTTGGGATACAGGGGGTGCACGTGGATGGCTCTGTACGAGGACAGGGGCACAGATGGGTTTGGGGGATGTGTAGGTGTGTCGGGGGGATAGGACGGTGTATACATAGGGATTTGGGGGATTCAGGAACGGGGGTGGGTGGGACGGGGTGGGGGCACAGGCGCTGTGTGTGTGGGGGGAATGGCGGCTTTGGTGGAGAATTTCTGAGCTGGGAGCGCACGGCTGTGGCGGCACCGCGCGTGTGTCCCTCGGGAGAGGGCACGGGGATCCGTGTCCGGGGGGGTTCTGCGCGTGCTGACAGCCCCGCGCCCCCCAGGAGCTGTCCCTGCGCGTGACGGTGGCCGAGAGCGGCGAGGACGGGCGCGGGGACAACACGGGCCACGTGCTCATCGGGCCGGCGGCCAGCGGCATGGGCACCACGCACTGGAACCAGATGCTGGCCACGCTCCGCAAGCCCGTCTCCATGTGGCACCCGCTCCGCAGGAATTAGGCCACATCCCCACGCCGGGGACAGCGGGCCCGGAGCAGGGACTTGGTGGCACCCCGCCAAGCCGAGGGACCCAAACCGCCCGGAGCACGGCCGGAGCGACTCTGGGGATGCATCCCGGGTCGGCCCCGCATGCGCTGGGGCTGTGGCCAGAGCCGCCGGGAAGGAGCCCGAATGGACCGAAAGCAGCAGGAACGTCCCCAAAGCGCGGCTCCCGAGTGTCCCGCATGCTCCCGGCGGCCTCGAGAGCCGCGGAATCTTCGAATGCGGACTCCANGGGGGGGGATTCCTTTGGAAGGTGGTTTTTGGGCGGGAGTGGTGAGGGGGGTGATGAATACCAGCACGGCGTGGGAGGTGATCTTGGGGGGAATTTTGTAGGGATTTTGGTGCACTGTGCCAAGCCTGGAACGTTTCCAGTGAGAATGGAAAAAGGGAGCAATAGCAGCAGAAAATCTGTTGTTGTTACATATAGCTTCTCCTTCCCTCGGTTCCCCCACAGAGTAAATCCCTGTCCATCTCCTGCTGCACAGGCAGGGCTGGACTTGGTTTCCAACCTCTTGGGTTTGAGGTCAGATCCACGCTGGGAATCATCCCTTAAAGGTCCAGTAGGATCAGGGGCAGCTGTTCCCAGCCCAGACACTTTTCCAACCCAAACTCACCCTCAGGGTGCTCAGGACAGCAAATTCCTGCTCTTTTAACACAACTCTCACACCTGGGGTTTGTTTTTTCCAGCCCCTAATCCTGGACTTGGCCTGTGACTTATCCTATAACTCATTTTATCCAAGATTTGGGCATAGAGAGGAACATCTTGGCCGTGTGACCAAAGGAGATGGGAGAGGTCCCTAATATTGTAGTTTTTAAGCCCAAGTCCTGTTTCAGGAGGAAGGGAGAAGAGAAACCTGTGTAGATCCTGTCTGCTAGTGGGCTCTGGCCCAAGCCAGGTTTGGGATTTTTGGGGAGAGAATTCCCACTGTGGTTTGTGGAGGGTGATGGAGCCCCTCGTGGCACAGGCTGGTGGGCAGAGGATGCCCTGGGGCCACATCAATCCTTGCCTGGAGCCTCGGCTTTTCCCTGCCTGCAGGATGCTGGTGGGAAGCCAGGCTGGGAAATCTGGGGGTGTCTGGGGCCGAGTGCCAGGAAATCGGCACCACGGGATGAGCATGGGCTGGGATGTGGCTGCTTGGATGATCCGAACAGGCAAAAAGGTGTGAATGAGCCATTTATCCGCTTCTCCCTGATTAAAAGTAACTCCGAAGTGAGTTATCGCCCGAGCTGGTGGCACTTTTCCCTTCCCATCTGTCCTGCCTGACCTCCCCTTTGGGACACGGCTGTGATGTCCCTGTTCCATCATCCCCCTCTGCTCCAGCTCCTTCCCCTCCCTATCTCCACTCACTGATGCCCAGATTTCCTTCTCCCACACTTCCTTCTTCCCACTTCTCCCTCCAGGAGGCCCCTGTCCCATCTGCTGCCAAGGGAGCTGGTGCCATCCCTCCACGGGTGACGCACAGCCCACGAGCCAAGGATGAAGGGGTTTGGAGGATGAGGTTTTCTGAAGGATGAGGAAGTTTTTGCGGGAAGTTGTTCACAGCAAATACTCATAGGCCTTGAGGTTTGGGGGGAAATTTGCTTATTAGCTATCCCAGCCAACTATTTGGGAAGAGATGGACACAGAAATCCTTGGCTGTCTGGCAGCTCCTGCCACCTGCTGAGCTTGCCTTGGGATGAGGTGAGTGACTTCCACGGGTGCTGGAATCTGTGATGTTCAGCCCTAAAAGGATGGGGAATGTGTGGGTTAGGCGTTTTTATTGTGCTCCTCTCCAGCCATTCCTATTTGGAGGCACCTCTGCACGTTTCCCTTCATCCTCAGGACAAAAAGTGCTGCGGGAGCTAATTTTTGGTGGGGGGGATGGATGGATCCACTGCGAGGGATTGGGAAAAGGTCCGGGAGGGACACAAGGTTCCCTCCCAGCTGCGAGGGCTGCACAGAGCTCACGTGGCTGTACCTGCTGTCACCGCCATGGGCTTTCCCAGTGGCCATCAGCTTCCAAGGAGCTCTGCAGGAAGGGCAGCACAGGTCTGGGAAGTGCCAGGGAGGGGACAGGCAGTGAAGAGGGAGAGACCTCCCAGTGCCCCAGGGAAGGCAGGCTTTCCCAGGGAAGCGGTTCCATGCGCTGGAACGGCTCATCAAGCACGGTTTGGGCTCAAGGCCTCCCCACTCCCATCTCCAGGCACACCCAGAGCCAGGCTGAGCCCCCTCCTGAGGCCCTGGCCCGGGTGGAGAGGGAATGGCTGCGGTGTGGACAGGGTCCCTCCAGCTCCGAGACGGATGCTGGGCTGGAACACGTCCATCTCCTCGGTCACCCTCCCTGGAGCACAGGATCACCCAGGGTTTTCAGCGCTTCCCACGCTCCTGCTCCGGGACATCCATTGTCTGCTGCCGCAGGGAGCGGTGTGACAGTGACAGTTTTGGGTGTTTAATGCCCGTTTTACCGGCGTGCTCCGGCCCCTGAGCGCATCCATCACCGTGTCCATACGGATAACCGGGACAATAGGGCAGCTCTCCCTCCCCTGCCTCGGCCTGCAGCTTGGAAAGGCTCCCAGCTCCAGGTTTTCCCCCAGAATGGAGCCCCCCATTCCACCCGGGCCCAGCACAGCAGCTTTGCCAGGCGGGAGGCCGAGCTGCGGCTTTGAGGTTAAAAAAGCACGATTCGGGTCCCTCATTTCTCCTTGTCTTTCTTCTTGCCTTTCCTCTGGCTCGTCAGCTCGCTGAGCTTCTTGTCCAGGCGCCGCTGGAGGTGGGCTCGCTTGGCAGGATCCAGGGATTTGTCCTTGGAGCCGCTGCCGGCATACAGAACCCCTTCCCGGCTGATCCTCTGCCGCGCGAGGGCCTTGGCCTTCTCCCCGCAGCCGTGGACCTGGTGGGAGAGAACGGACACCGGGAAGTGGGGCAGGGATCACCTGTGTGGGAACCGGGGCTTTTCACTCCTTGAGCCTGGAATTCCTTTTTTACCTGCTTTGCATCCCCCTAAAATCATCTCCCATAATTTACAGCCAATGTTATTATTATTGATTATTATTTATCATTATATATTATTGCAGTGTTATATTAAATTATATATTTTTATTTTGTAATTTTTCTTTATTATTTATCCTATTTATTTTTCTTTTTATTGACTTTTATATTTTATATATTTTTTCCTATATTAATTAATGTTTATTACTATATATTTTATTAAACCATCATTTATAGCCCCTCTCACAGAGAAGTAAAGATAAAGACCCAGGTCCTGGGCTCTGCACAGCAGGTAAATCACCCTCTGGGATGGTTCAAGCGGCTCCCTCCACCTCCTTTCCAGTGAACTGGGAAAGGCGTTTTGGGGAATAGGAGACCTTTTTTGGTCCTGGATCTGCTGCTTTAACGAGCCAAGTCCAACACTGGAATTATCTCCTGCAGGTGAGATCCTAAAATCCGATCCCATCTCTTGGTCCACCCCAAAGACATTTATGTGTCCGTGGGGTGGGGTCCCAGCCTGTTCCCTCAGAGCCATGACAGGCCTTCCTGGGGCTGCCATGGATTTGAATCCCTACAATGGCTGGAGCCTCATTACAATCCAGCAGGGAGAGGCAGGAAATAAATCTGCATGCCCCTGGATGGTGAGTGACCATAAATACAACTATTCCTTGCCATGGAAACAGATAGATCTTGACGGGGGAAAAGCCATGCCAAGGATTTATAGGGCTGCTGAGCTCCAGGAGGATCCGCAGGGCGCGGGAACTGCGGGATGAGGAACAAGGACACGGAATTCTGAACTGCTGGCCCAGCACAGCTCTGGGCCTGACCTGTCCCCAGGACACAGAGAGAATCTGCAATGGGCTGGGAATCATCCTCACAATGCAGAGGGAATGTGCAAAGGGCTGGGAATTGAGTCCAGGCTCCCTTGAGCCTGAAACTTGGGCTTCTCCTTTTCTCCTCCATGCCTCCCTTTACCCCCACAGCCTCAGAGTGTAACTACCAGAAAATGGTAAAGAAAGGCTCAAAGTAAGAGGAAAACAAGGAAGAGGTGAGCAGAGCCCAGGTGTCAGCACCTGCCAGCCCTGTGTGCTAGGAGCTCAGCACAGGCTCTGACAGGGAGGGCTCTGCTCAAACTCCCCTTGAGGAAACCCTGCCCGGGAGCTCCACAGGGAAACAAATTCCCACGTTAAGCCCATCCTGCCCCTCCGTACCTCGGGGATGTGGTGGCTGAGGCAGAAGAGCCGCTGGCAGTGGTGGCAAAGCTGGCCCAGGGTGGTGACAGAGGCCTTGCAGCGGGGGAAACCACAGGTCCTGTCAGCTTCGATGGCAGCAGAGATCAGAGCGTCAAAATCCTCTTCGGCCACGCTCCCGACCGCCAGCTTTCCTGGGAAAGGTGAGCACACACCCGGATTGGGGCCTGGGCACAAACACACCCTCCTGCAGCCACGGGGCAGCCTCTGCCTTTGCATTCTTCAGTGTGGGCCGCGTACTTCCCTCGGCTCCTCTCCCTACACCTGGGAGCCTCCCGTGTAACTCCTGAGCCTCCCTCCTGGGAAAGGGTCCCCAGTGTTTTTCCTTTCACTTAAGAATGTGCCTCCAGCTATCTAAACCCCCTCCCTGGGTGCTGCAGCCATTCCCCACCTCTCTGCATGCAGACCAATCCCAAGGTCTGGAGCAAACCCCTGGGATTAAGATCCATTCAAGGAAGAGCATTAATTGCCCTGGTTAGGAAAAGCTTAATCTACCTTTGGCTTCGCTCTTGTCCTTTTTCCTGTTGCCACGGCCGGGCTCCTGCACCTTCCTCGCCGCCTCCTCCCGCCTGGCTTTCTCCCTCTCGATTCTCTCCAGGTGCAGGGATTTCAGATCCACCCTCCCCGAGCCCGCGCTGCTTTCCCTTGGCTCCACAGGGTCAGGGCTCTTCCCGTGGGGAAGCTGAGGCTGAGGAAGGGGGTCAGAGGGTGGCGTGGGCTCAGAGGGTGGCGTGGGCTCGGAGGGCGGCGGGGGCTGCTCGGGGAGTCTCTTGCGGACGCTGATGAACCTGTCCCGGCCGTCCCCGGAGCTCAGGTGCTGCAGCCCGTACTCCTCCGCCAGCACGTGGACCAGCATCCGCTCGTGGGAATTCAGGGATGCCGGGAAATCCAGCTGCG
Organism: Origma solitaria; assembly: GCA_013397895.1. Classification (NCBI taxonomy): domain Eukaryota; kingdom Metazoa; phylum Chordata; class Aves; order Passeriformes; family Acanthizidae; genus Origma; species Origma solitaria. The sequence goes on along the minus strand of VZRL01000427.1, from coordinate 110,386 downwards.
CCTCGCTGCTCGCCAGGAAGGCCACCAGCGTGGCCCTGAACCTGTCCCCACCCTCCTTTGGCCCCGAGCTCTCTCTCCCAGCTCCAGCAGCGCTCGGGGCGCTCCGTGCTCCTGATTTCTGGCTTCCTGCTCCGGCTGCTGCCGTCTTGAGCTTCCCACCTGGAGCCGGCCGCGCTTTGGGGCCGGACGCTGCCGGCGCTTTGGGGCCCTGCTGGCGCTGGGCTCGGCCCTCCCCGGGGTAGTTTTGGGGCACGAGGTCATCGAGGTACTCGAAGGCGGAGAGCACGAGGCCGTGCTGGGACAGGTGGTCCAGGAGGCGCCGCAGGAAGGGGCGGCTGCCCACGGTGTGGCTGTCACACACCACGGCCACCTGGCGCCGTGCCCGCGTCACCGCCACGTTGATCCGCCGCTCCTCGGCCAGGAAGCCCACCTCACCTGGGAGACAGGAGGGAAGGGATGCCAGAGGGGGCAGGGCTGCCTCCAGGTCGGGTTTTGGTCCAAGCGATCCAAGGATTTCTTGGCTGAAGGGTGGGAGTTAGCGTTTGTGGGGCTCTGGTCCCTGCTCACACCTGCTCTTCTTCCTACCTGTGCTCCACAGGCTCCACACTGAGCTCCTGGCATTGGGAAGAGGATGGAAGGCACATGGAAAGGAGAAATATCTCCCTGCCTGGCCCATGACACAAGCTCAGGTTGGACCTGGGAGCAAATGTAAGATGAAGCAATGTGGAAAAGGCCCACCTTGCGACAGAGGAGGGACTGCAGGTAAAGAACTCCCCCCACCCTACAGAGCTCCCCGCTGCTCCCAAATTCTCAGAGGGTCTGTAGGAAGAGCCATTTGGGAACTCGGGGAGGTTTTGCTGTGCTCACAGACAGCACTGAGAGCCGGCAGTGCCGGCATGACTCAGGCAGGATCAGCCAGCGAGAGCGGAGCGTGGGTGGCTGCCGAGCTCCCAGCTCCAGGGAACAACGAGACCAGTCGGGAAGAAACGAATGCCTCTGCCGGAGCAGTGCCCAGCCTGGCTCTGCCTCAGCAGCCTCATCTGTGCTGCCTTTGACGGATGGGTTGAGGGGGAGCCCCTCTCCCTGCTCTGAGGCTCGGAGAACAATTCCCAGTTTCTCTGATGAGGTTTAACCTGGCTGCAGGGGCAAGTCAGACTCCTTTGAATCCTGGAATGGTTTGGGTGGGGAGGGACCTTAAGGCCCATCCAGTTCCACCCCTTCCCAGGGACACCTTCCACTATCCCACATTGCTTCAACCCCATCCAAGCTGGCCCTGGACACTTCCAGGGGTGGGGCAGCCACAGCTTCTCTGGACAGCCTGTGCCAGGGCCTCAGCACTCCCACAGGGAAAAATTTCTGCCTAGAAGAACGTTTCCTGCTGGATCAGGAATGGCTGCAGAGAGACAGGTCAAGAAGAAAGCAATTCCTGCCCCACAGCTGTGCCTTGGCCTGTCCCTGTGCGGGAGCAGGGGCTGTGGGACACACAGCCTCCCGGGGCCAGCAGCGCCCACCAGCACAGGGGTGAGTCACTCCTGGATCAGGACTATTCTTAGTGTTGTCCCCACCTCCATTCTCCCCACAACGCTGCTTTTCCTCCTCTAGGCTTGGAAAAAGAGACACCTCCTCCTTCCACGCATATTTTCCCCCCTTTTCCCCATTCCAGCCCTCAGCACTCTGCAGCACAGGTAGGGCAGCAGGGCCGTGGGTTTGGAAAAGGAACTGATCCCTACGTGGAACAGAAGGAATCACTGAGCGATCCTGCTCAGCCAGCTCCACAAAACCCTTCAGCTCCCCTACAGGAGCCTTGTGCCCCCAGGGCAGCAGCTTTTTTCCAGCTATTAACTTTCACTGCAGCTGCTGATAGCAAAGAACTTGATTTTCCACTCTAGATTTTGCTCCCAAAAGCAGCATTTTCCGTGCGTGGCTTGGGATGCCAGCTCCTGCTCACTTTCTGCAGGGAACTGACCCAAAATCGGCTCCAACCCCTAGGAATGAACCCCCAACTCCACTAAATGTGGGGCTAATGGGATGTGACATTCTTAGCGCCCTGGTTTAAATCATTTCTGAGGCCTCAAGGGCCAGAAAACCTTCAAACTGAGCAGTCTTGGACCTGCTGTACCACAGGAGCCTCCTCTGCAACCCTGACAGCAAATATATTCATTAATTAAACAAAAAAGGCTGAAAAGGCAGGGTTTGCCAGTAAATCCATCCCTAGCCAAGCGTTAGAGCGCTGCAATTAAACCACAGCACTCAGCTACACGACTTCCTTGCCATTCCCCAGGGAGCAACGCTCCAGCAGAGCTCTTACCTTTCCTGTTGGATCTGACAAAGGACAGGATCACCGCCTCCTTCTCCCTTCCTTGGAAACCATCCACTGATTTAATTTCTAGCTCGGGGTGGCTGTGGCAAAGGTGCTGTCGGAGCATGTCCACCTGAGAAACAGGCCAAGGGTAGCTTTTAAAGGAAATACATGGGTGGAAAGGATTAAAATAGCACCATTTGGGGGAAAATCCCTTCCTCCCAAAGCCACAAGACTGAGCACTCGCATCTCCTGCGGCTGGGAGTGGAACACCCGACTAACAGCTCTTCCTCGAGCTGCTCAAAGGTGCAGGAGTCGGTCCCAAATGGTGGTTAAATTTGGCTCTGCAGGTCTCTGGGATGCTGTGGTGCTCCGTGTGCAGGGAGAGGGGGGATACCAGGAGAGGCACAGCTCACCTGGAGGTTGTAGGGGGCCACCACAGCGATGTCCTTGGCCTTCACACCAGCGTCCACCAAGGCCTGGACGTGCATCCCCACCAGCTGGACCTCCCCTGGGACAGGAACAGAGTGTGACAGGGAATAGAGGCCAGAGGAACGTGCCCACCTCCCCCATAACAGCAGGAAAGGCCGCCTCGAACTGGTTATCCAAGATGGTGCCTGGTTCAGAGGGATCTACGGGGAAAAATTAAATCCTATACGAATTATTTCATGGTTTATTGGCTGGGCTTCTGCTTTGCAGCAGAACATAGTGATAAACATCAAGGCTCTGCAGGGAGTTGTGCCAAAAGGCTGCCTCCCAAATTTGGGGAGATGCACTTCTAATCCCCTGCTCCAAATCGCTGAGTTCTCTCAGGCCAGGCTTTTTGGCTGTCCGTGAGGGAACAAGAGCCTGTTGTGTCCAGCAGAGCCCTGGGAATGGGGCATGGAAAAATGAGGCACTTAAATGCTGGTGGGGACCAAACAGAAGGTGAAAGATATTTAAACTGGTGAGAACTGCCCTTGGATTTTCCAGCCTGACTTTGCACTCAAGCTCCATAATGAAACCTGTGTTTTCAGGTGAAAACCAGCAGGAACTCAGTGTCCTAGGAAAATCCATGGAGAAGAGCCAGACAGCATTTCATGGAAGGAGCAGAGGACTGGGAGGAAATTCTGAGCCCTATCCACAGCCTTCCCAAAACTGTGCCTGCTGCTATTTGCCCTTCCTTGGGGCAAATCCCTGCCACAGGAATTCTCCACCCTGCCCTAGCCCTCGGCATGGAGAAATGTTCCTGCAAGGGGGCACGGCAGCCAGAGCAGCCACCCACAGGCTGGACACTGCCACCAGAGCTCCAACACAGCTCGGAGTCCCTGGAGGTTGAGGATTTATGCAGGGAAAGATCTCTCAGCTAAGCAAGGCTCCCTGGGACCCCACCTTCCCCAGAGGGACATCTCTGGGATGCGGCCAAGCCCATGGGGGGTGAAACACCTCAGTGCATCCATTCTGGCCAGCGGTACCTGGATTGCCCTTGGACTGTTCATCCTCCACTTCCAGCTCAAACAGGCCACAGCCAGCGGTGTCTATGAGCAACAAGGGAGTGCTGGTCTCTTCAGTGGAGGAGACGCCGGGCAGGTCCCTGCACAAGGTATCGGGAAAAGGCCACTTACCAACGCTGATGTTGCAGCAATATCTGCAGAAGCTGGGGCTGCCCTGACCCTGGAAGGGCCAGGTTGGATGGGATTTGGAGCAATGTGGTCTAGCGGAAGGTGTCCCTGCCCATGACATGGGACTGGATGGGCTTCCAACCCAAACCATTCTGGGATTCCATGATTACGACAGCAAAGGAGGACACAGAAGACAACTCTGCATCACTTCTGCTTACAGAGCAAAAAGGACATTCCCCCAATAAATGTCTCCGCAATGAGATAACGCCTGACACAAAAACACTGCCGCAGCCACAGGAGGAGCGGAAAACTCCCCAGGGAAGGGACACACTGGGATGAAAAGGATATTTCAGCAGAGAGCAAGCGGCTCACCTGAGCAGGTGCTGTGCCACGGAGGGGTGTGCGCTGAGCCGGCCGCCGTAGAGCTCCGAGGACGCCCATTCCATGATGTCCCGGTGCATGCGGTACTGCACCGTCAGCATCCGCACCACCTGCTCCCCGTAGTGCTCTGCCAGCCGCTCCATCAGGCTCAGGGACAGCCCCTCGGCTGCAGCCCTGCAGGAGAAGCACCTCAGAGTGGGAGCGCCCACTGCCAGGGACAGCCCGGGGCGGGATGAGACTCACACAGCCATTGCTGACACACGCTGTGTCCGTCAGTGCTGAGGCTCAGCGGGAATGCTCCGGGAGGACCTGCGCTCCAGCCCTGCTCAGCACCCTCGTGTGGCTCCCCTGGGGTGGCACTGTCACCCCCTCAGGGACAGACCTGTGCCATGAGATCAGAGAAGCTTGGACACGGATCCTGTCACCGTAACTCAAGCAATGCCAACAGTATGGCCTGTGGAGTCACCGCCCCTGTGGATGTGGAGCTCGGTGCTCTGGTCTGGTTGACAAGGTGGGGATCAGTCCCAGGGTTGACTTGGTGGTCTTGGAGGTCTTTCCCAACCTCAGTGACTCCGGGATTCTGTGATCCATCAGTGTAAGGCTACACTGGTGTTACTCTGGCATTAGGATCAAAGCTCCACCCCAAATTCTGGAATGGTCGGTGTCAACACAGCCAGCGAGGGTTGGTTTCGTCAAGACCTCTGCTGCTCCAGCATTTCCATCCTTCCCTGGCCACTCACCCTGGACTAACACGCGGGCGCACAGCACGCATTGCTTTTTCACTCATTAAAGCCCCTTCACCTCCAGCAGTGCCCTTTGCTTGTATTTGTGGCACAAATTAACCAAATTCCTGCTGAATTCAGCCTTTCAGGAGCCGAGTTGCTTTCTCCTGGCTCCACAGAGGGTTTTGCTGGGAGGCACCGTCTGAGGAAGAAGGCTGGAAGTCGTTGTGCTTGGATGCTGTGAGCGTACCGAGATTTTTCCTGCCGAGGCTGACACTGAGGGGTGCTGGCGGCTGCCAGACACAGTGAAGCAGCATGAAGATGATGGAATGCTGACAGGGAACAGCTCAGGAAAATGTTTTCCATCAAGCTCCGGGACACAGCACACATCCAATCCCTGCCGGGGGAATCCCAGCGCTACACAGCCCCACAGCGAGAGGATTGTTGTGGCACCGGCCAGCCCTGCCACGCTCACCACAGGCACTTGGGAAATGTCACAAGAGACTGCCAAGTCGTTAAACCTGCAGAAGGGACAATTAAGGACAAATCTTTCCAAGAAGCCGGGCCTCATTAGCTCTCCTCCTCACTGAATCAGCAGTATACATGCAAAAAACGGGGAATAACCTCTGGATGGGCGTTGCTGCAGGATTTGGGAGGCAGCAGTTTGCCAGAGGCGGGCTGGGGTAAGTGGGGTGAGGGGAAAGACTGGGATGTGGGGTTGGGGAATGCATTCCACTTATCAGGAATTAGCTTGATTCTCTCAGTGCTAAACTGCCCATGGAGCCTGGATCTCCTGGACAAGGAGGAAATTTAGCTGTCGGCACTCAGATGCCTGAAATAGCCATTAAAACTCACAGCAAGCTGCTCTTCCTAACCCTTCCAGCACCATTCCCACCACACAGATCCACAGGAGGTTATGTGCTGAATTAATAATGAGGAATTAATCTGCTTGGGAATATTTCACCTGTTAATAATTTTCTATTATTTTACCACTCAATTAATTCCTACGGTGGTTGATTTCTCTGCCAACAAAACCCTGAGTGCCCTGAGCAGATGTTTTTTACCTATTGATTGCTTTAGAGAAATAAAATTGGGATAAGAGGTTGGACAGACAGAACCATGCATGGGATGCTTGGGAATATCTACTTTAAAGTACCTAAAGTACAGCTAGGAAAAGCAGAATTCCCAAACCCAGCCCACAGCAGGCAGGATTTGCTGCTAACCTGTTTTCACCTTGTTCTGCCTGCAGGAAACGCTGTGCTTGGCCAGCCTGCCCTGTACGTGTCCAGAATGATCAGTAGTAGGAGGAAAACAGGGAATTGTTTCCCATGGAAGGCTGGAGCTGTGTCCCCAGTCATGGCATATCTTTCCTGGGACAGGAGACGCCGGTGTGACTGATCCCTGCAGTATGCACTGGGTTTGGCTGGAAAAGCCTGGAGAAGGATGTCACCGTGTTTTCCTGTCTCAGGAAATTAATTAAGCCCACATTAATGGGCTCAATCAATGGATGTGTACCCAGGACATTCCAGCTGTGGAGGCTACCAAAGAAACCCAAGGCCGGGCACTTCAGTGACAAAGTGAAAGCAAATCCGTTCAGAGCTGACATGGGAATCAGCACATGGATTTGGGGTGGTGCAGATATCCAGACTGACCATTATCAAACAAGGTGGCAAAATATGCCTGTGTTTGTCTAGGAAATGGGTTGAGAGCAGGAGGTTTGATAAGCACCTGCTGATAGCTGAGGGGAGTAAAACCAAATTAATAAATCAAAGCGCTGATGTGGAGATGAATTCATCTGGAAAAGGATGGAATGAGGGCTCCAACAGACACAAGGCAAACAAGTGATCCTGTCAGACTGCAGGAAGTGCCCCGGCATGGAGATGCCCACTGGGACAGGGGAAAAATGAAGGAGGAGGAGCTCCAAGGTGGATGTCAGAAGCTGCTGCCCCTGAGCCTTGGCTTGGGCTGCCGAGGGGGAATCAGAGGGGGCTGGAATTTGCCAGCATGGACTGCAACGTGTGTGTGGGGATGCCCCCGATGCTGGGATAGCTCCAGGGAAGAGGAGCACCCTCCAGACTCTCCGTCAAACATTGCCTAGGCTTTGCGGGGTCACTGCTGACAGTAACAGGTAAATGCCAATTCCATGGAGGGAAAAGCAGGTAACAGGAAGGTGGACAGAGCCCCACAGCATTCCTGCTTCAGTAGGGCTGACTTTCCCTGCTGTAGTAACAGCCGAGCCTCCTGCCAGCCCGGATTCATTCTGGATAACTTCAGACCCCTCCCTGTGGCCCCAAAAATAGGAGCCCACCCACTCCAGGCCCGCTGTCATCAATGGAGAAGGGGAAGGTGGGCGGAAGGGTTGGAGTCCTCCGCATGAATCATCCCTGGAAATAGCTCCTTGCTTTCCCTGAACCACACAGGAGGTGGCAGGTGATCCGGGGCCTTTGTGGGAGCTCTGGAAATACCCACGGAAGGAGGTGCAAGGGATGTGCCCCTGCGCTGCTTCCCAGGCCTGCAGGGAATGTGGAAAGGCTCTCCAGCACCCCATTTATCTGGATCACATTGTTTAGGCTGGAAAAGATCTTTGAGACCATGGAGTTTGACCATTCCCCCAGCATTGCCTAGGCCACCAAGTCAAAGCTGACGGAGAGAAAAGCACAACTCCTCAGGCATGAGCAGGAGGAGATCCAGGAGGATCTCTGCAGGACATGAGGAGCTTTTTGCTGCTGGCTCCAGCCAAGGCTCCTGGCAGCAGCCACCGTGACAGAGCAGAAAAAAGCAGCTGCTGTAATGTTTCTGGAGTGAAGAAAATCTGCTTTTGTCTCAAAAGAGGGAGCCAAAAGTGACATCAGCTGAGAGTCAGCCCCGTTCCAGAGTAACAGAGCTGGGATTTTTACTGTGTTTTGCCCTTAATCTGACAGTCTGAGGGAAAATCCAGGCTGAGGCTGTTGAGGTGGATCCAGCTGGATGGGCACTATGGAGCATTATGGAACTACAACGCAGTTTCTCTGGAGGAGAAGAGGAGCCTTGCGTACCACTTACAGAAAATAACGATAACCCTGAAACTGGAAGGACAAAACGGCCAATTTCTTCTTGCTGCCTACAAGATACTACTCCAAATAGTGCCTTGCTGGGAAAACCCAGGCATGGAGAGCTGGCCTGCAAATTCACAGGGAATACACAGCAGGACACCAAGGATGGAGGGCTCTGCGGAGGCTTCTGGAGCTCACCAGCCTGGACACCTCCAGGCAGTGGAGCATGTGTTTATCACCGGCCAAGATCTGCAGAACAGCAAGATTTTGGGTATCTGAGAGAGGCAAAATGAGAGCATGATGCAGCCCCTGAATGTTATTCTCACTAACTCTCAGCCATGTGCTGGGAGCTGCTGCCTGCCTTGGATTTTTCATTTCCTGTGTTCAAAATTCAAGTGAGATGGTAGATAATGTGTCTTGCTCATTATTTTCTGGAAGCAGGAGAGGACGTTTATGAAGTCAGCGCTATTTCTCTGCTTCTGTGGTTCAGTAATTCCAGATTTGGAGCTGCCTAAACCAGATAAACATGAACACATTTATGTTTTAAATTACTCAAAGATTCCTCAGTACTCTTTGCAGTATCCCCCTGGAAGCACAGGCAATTTGCACTATCCACAAACGAACTGTTCTTATTATCCATGTTGCAGGGATTGGGAGGTTTTATAATCCCTGTGGTGTGGGATAATGCAACATCTCACTGGGCCAATTCACGTATTAATACATTAAATAAATAAACGTGGAAACCACAGAAGCAGAATTAAAGGGAAGACTTGCATTACCCTGAGGATGAGCCTGAATTCATTCCACAGAGCCTACAGTCAGCACAGATCCCCATCACATAATGTCTCCAACCGCGAAGATTCAGAAGCTGCACAAAAACCAGGAGGATCCAGGATTTTTACCTGTGGGAGATGATGGTGGGGGGCAGCTGCTTGTGATCCCCAGCCAGGATGCACTTGGGAGCCTTCAGCAGAGGGATCCAGCAGCTGGCTTCCAGAGCCTGGGCACACTCATCAATCACCACCAGGTCAAAGTGGGTTTCGGGCAGCAGCTTCAGGGGGCCGTCCGAGGAAGCGCCTGGTGGAGAGAAAGAGAAGGTTCCCAACTGAGCAGGGAAGTGAGGAAGAGTGAGGAACCAGCTCTGGAAACAAACCTCACAAGCTGTAGTAGGGATTGCGACAAGTGAAATAATGTTTCTTTGCGGAGATTTAGAAATTCAGCCCTGCCAAACACGCATCCATTGATATGTGTAGGTCAGGACTGGTTTTGCCGCTTCCTCTTTGTGTCCTATTTTCCCTGGCATCTGGGCCCAGAGGCTCCCAAGTATCTTTGGGAACAGCAGCGAAGCCCAGATGCCAAAGAGAACAATATGCTGCAGTGCTTCACCCGGAGCAGAGCAAGGAACACCCACCTTCCTGCTGCCCCCCAGAGCCAAGGAAACTCCTCATCTCCAGCACTGAGAGGGTGAGGGACTGGGGATCGCCTGTCTGCTAATCGAGACGGGGAGATGGGCTGAGACTCCAGTGCCTCTGCTCCTCATCGTGGCACTGGGAAGAGGGAAAGAACAGCAGACTGGAACCAGACAGCACAGCAAGGGCTGATTTTTAACAACAGAAGTCCATTTTTAACATCTGTCTCCTTACAGACAGACTGCTCTAACCCAGAGCCACTGATACTGATCCGTGCATTGATCAGAAATCTGAATTCTGGGGACATCCAAGTCTCCCTGCAGTTCCCAAAGAAAAGGGATGCAAAAGGAGGAGGGTGGCGTGAAGAAGCCAGCATCCCAGACCAAGGGATTTTTATTTGCAGAAATGTTTTTTCCAAAGCTCCTGTGCAATTGCAGCTCTGAGAGAGGGGATTTGGCTTTGCCACTGTAAATCCTGCTGCCTCTACAGCTCTGCAACGCTTCAGATGTTCCAGTTTGTCATCAAAGACACTGTGTTTTCCTTCAAATACTGTTTTCCAGTCTGTAGGAATCCGCTCTGGTGAGTTGTGCCATTTGCACAGACCCCCAGCTGGCTGGGAAGCTCCAGTCCCAGGGAAAACCACAGCTGATCAACAAAAATCCCAGTTTTACTGGGAGAAGAAAACCTCCCCGTCTTTCAGGCAAGTTAAAAGAAGTGAGGGGCCAATTCCCAGGGAATAAGACATGGAAGGATTTATCTTTCCTTTAACCTTCACTCCAGCAACTTGCTGTTTTATGACCTAAAATTATTGATATTTCCTTTCAGCAAACGACCCTTGAACAAGCAGATCTGAAGACTTTAAGTTGGCCCTGAAGTATCAAAAACCTTAGCCAGAAAAGCCCTTCCACACGTGCTAAACCTTCCCGCCTGGAGGTGCAGATGCCCAATGGACAGCTGGAATTGCTCCCTAAAATCCCATGTCACACCATTTGGGGGAGTACAGAACCAGCCATGTGCAGCCCGGGAGCAGGCTCTGGAAACACGAGTTGGATTCCATCAGCCCTGGAAGTGCTCCAAGCAGGGAAGCAATTCCACACGACTTATGCAACAGGGAGCAGATTGCACACCTCCAGCAGCACTTGTTTACTCAGCGAACCCTCAGCTCCTACTCAGAACTAACAGAGGCCCTTCCAGATCCATATTCTGTGCTCCACAACGTCCTGTGCCAGAGTGGAAGTGGGGAGAATCCCACTGGGGAGGGCTTTGAGAGACTTTGCTGGGCTCCCAGGAGCTCAGAGCACATCTCCCAGCTATCCCAGCTGGATGCTGCCCTGCAGGGCACGTGGTTTACCTGGCAAAGGAAGGGAAAACACCGAGCAGGAGGAACTCACACCTGTATTGGTGGCAAGGACAACGCTGGCCTGGCTGAGGGCTGCAGCCATGGCAGCCTCTTCTCGCTCCTTCAGCTCCTTCCTCAGCGTCTTAATCTCACCCAGGAAATGGCTTCGCTCTCCCTTGTCCTGGGCCTTTTTGGTTTTTGCCTAGAAAACAGAAAAATTTGGATAGAGCAAACTGCTGCTACTATGTCTATGACCAGCCACGGAACAGGGAGGAATGTTTGGGAAGAGATCAGCTCAGCCACCTGTTTTGGTTGAACTCGTGGGTATTTGAAACTGTGAAAATTCCATGTGTCTGTCAAGTGTGGTCAAAATGGGCTCAGGAATTCCAGGGGAGGGATCACAGACAGGTAAATGTGACCACATAGGCACCTCTTCCTTGGCTGGATCCAAGGAATTCACTGAGCTGAAGGAGCACAGCAAACGAGCACCAACCTCCTCCTTGCTGGAAGCAGGGAGATTAAGGGGGCAAACTGGTGATGTCAGCAGTGCCAAGGGGAATCTGCTCTGCTAGAAAGATCTAGTTAATCCATTAGCAACAGCAACTGCTCTCTGGTGATGGCCGTGACACTGAGATCCAAACGTCTGCCTCACTCTGGGCTCTGGAAGCAGCTTAAGGAGCAGGGAGCACAGGCCAGAGAGAACAAAACACTGTCAGACAGCCCTGAGGGTATGGTCAGTCTGGATGTTACCCATTCCTAGTCAGGGAGCCTCTTTAGGGCCAGCTCATGGATTCCCTGCCTCATCCTCCTGGACTTCTCTCTGACCCTGCTCATCATCCCGGGAGCTGAACTGGCCCCGGACCTGTGCTGCTTTTCTTGCTCAGGCTGGATACTGTGGGGCTGAAACCTTGCTGGGGCAAGGAGCACCCAGAAGTTGAGGTCATGGGAATCTCGAAGCCTGGTGAGGAAAGGGGCACAAAGGGGTAGGGAATCTCCCAAGAGGGCAGAGATTTTCATTTCTGTTACTGCTCCTTCTGTGGGCTGGGGGGACGGGAAGGAGGAAGAAGAGTCAAAATGTGGAGTTGCAAAGGAAGAAACTGTTCCAGGGACAAGCAGGAAATGTGGCAGGGGAGAAACAGAGGCAGGAGGAGGGAAAGATGGGTCAGGACCCTGGGGATGAGCTCTCTGCAGCCAAGGGCAGCTTCTGTGACAGAATCCTCCCAAGGAGATGAAAGGGAAAATTAATGGCCACTGAGAAAGATGGAAAATAAATTAAGAAGCAAAAAATGACTTCTGGACAGTGCTGCCACCAGAAAGGGGAGGGAAAAAAACCTAATCAGCATCAAATCCTCACCCCAAGTAAGGGAGCTGTGTTGTAAGATAAGGTTAGGAGAATGAGGGTGAGAAAGAAAAAATTAAGGATGCATTTTTAAATGTGCTCTGCTTTCTACTTGAGGTGGCTGAGAGTAGGAGGAAGTATTAGAACAGGCAGACAGCTCCTGAGGAAGTGAGTTAACGACGGGAATGTTTCTCTGGTGAAGAGAATGGCACGGAGCAGGCCACACAGAGGATGGGAGGGGCAGCAGCTCCCCACATAGCAGCAGGGGCTGGGATTTTCCCACTTCCATGAGGGATTCAGGCAGGAAGAGTTCTGCCTTCCAGCAGACGAAGATCAGAGAATCCCAAAATTATTTGGGTTAAGGGATCTTATGGATCATCTCATTCCCCACCCTGCCCTGGGCAGGGACACTTTCCACCATCCCAGGCTGCTCCAAGCCCCATCCAGTCTGGCCTTGGACACTTCCAGGGATGGGGCAGCCACAGCTTCTCTGGGAAATCCATTCCAGGACCTCCCCACCCTCGCAGGGAAGAACTTCTCCCTAATATCTGACCTTCTAACCTGCAGCCAGAGCAAAGGCGATTACTGCAGGCCACAGCCCCCCCCACCCCCGCGGGATGTGCTGCGGGGCCACGCACCCACGCCTGGTCGATGTCCCTCCTGATGTCAGCCACGATCTGGGCGTTGTCCCCGCGGGCCAGGACGGCGTCCAGGGAGTGCTGCTGGATGGGCTGGAGCAGGCGGGCGGGGTGGCCCAGCCGCAGCAGGTGCGCCCTGCAGCCGGCCAGCCGCTCCACCAGGTTATCCACGGCCACGTTGGAGGGGGCACAGCACAGCACCTGCGGGGACAAACGGCGCCTTGGCATCTCTCAGGGCACACAAAGGCTGCAGCAGAGCTATCCAAGCAGGAAGAAGCAGAGAGAGGGAGACCGATGCACTTTTTTTGGGAATAAACCACTGGTGTCACCACAGGTAATTCCCTCCTTTCTCTGCAGCACTCGTGTAGGGTCCCCAGTGAACACCAAACCTGAGCTGGGAAGATTCTGTAAGCACCTCACTGGAGCTGGTGGGAAGTCCCTGTTCCCTGAAAGCCAAGCCAGGCTCTGGATTAGCACAGCTCCAACAGGAGCTGCTCCAGCCTGGGAGTGTGCAAAGTAATCATAGAAACCTGGAACAGTTTGGGTGAAAAGGGACCTTAAAGCTCATCCAGTCCCAACCCTTACCCTGGGCCAGGACACCTTCCACCATCCCAGGCTGCTCCAAGCCCTGTCCAACCTGGACTTGGACACTTCCCACAGTGTGGGAAGGGATGGGGCAGCCCCAGCTCCTCTGCCAGGGCCCCACCACCCTCACAGGGAAGGATTTCTTCCCAATATCCAACCTAACTTTCCCCTCTGAAGCCACATCCCCTTGTGGTATCCCCCAGGTCCTGATGACGAGTCCCTTTCCAGCTTCCCTGCAGGCCCCTCCCGTAACCAGAAAACTGCTCTGAGGTCTCCACACCACCTGAGGTGGCCCCCGTCCCCACAGCCCTGGCACTGAGCCTCACTCACCTTCAGTCCCCCCTGCACAGCCTGCAGGATGATCTCCACCAGGGTCGTGGTTTTCCCTGTGCCGGGAGGTCCGTGGATGATGGCGAGCTCCCTCTGAGCCAGGGAGAAGGACACAGCTTCCCTCTGAGACTCATCCAGGGAGGCATTGAAGAACTCCAGAGGCTCTGTGGAGACAGCAGGAGAGTCACTGGGACCTCAGCCCCAGCTGGGAGCTGGCTGAGAAGCACAAGTCCAGAATTACATGGAGCTCTCTGGAGCCAGCCCAAATCCATCTGATAATGAGGAGAACCTTGTGAGGAAAGCACTGAGGGGGCTGGAAGACCCCAGAAGGTAAAAATAAGCTTTTTATGCTTCCAAAGCAAACAGGCTCCCCATCCTGCACCCATGCTTCCCCATTCCCTCCCCCTCCCCGATATTTGGCCTTCAGCCAAAGTTTGTGGTGGAATTCCCAGAATTTAAGAGGCATTTAGCTGCTCTAGCATCAAACAGGTAGGTTTTCCTGGCTCTGGAGGGAGCTCTGGGTTTATTTTGCAGGAGAACCAGCACCTTTAGTGAAATCTTCAATGAAAGCTGGGGAGGAAGTAGCAGATCTGGCAAACAAATCAGTGAACAAACCCAAAATAGCACCAGTAAAAAAGCAGGAAAACCTACAGAGTCTGTGAGCGGAGCAGAGCAGCCCTGTGGTGGTCAGCCAAGACTGGGAATGAAGGCGGGAAAAGGTACAAATAGCAATTTAAATGATAAAACTAAAATTAGTTTCTGCTTTCATAAGGGAAGAAGAAAGAGCAAAGAATATGCAAATTGCATTAGAAGAGAATTGGTTTCACTGCAGAGACTGAATTCTCAAAAGCTGCTTTTTAACCTCCCAGATTCATCTCATTTAGGCCCAAATTTATTCTCATCCCCCCTAATCCTGCTGCTAATCTCCCTGTTCATTATGGGAGTTAATTACAGCAGGGATGATGACTCATTACACCGAGGTTTCCCGAAAATAACGTTCCCACAAAAGCTTATATAAGACACATCTCTGGGCATCCTTCCCTGCTGGGCATCATGTGGTTCATCCCCTCCCTTTGCATCAAGGGCTGGATTAACAACATGGAAGTTTCTTCTGGTTTTAGGCAGGTGAACTGGTGTGTGGCCTGTGGCTTTTGAAGCAGCACAACTAAATGAGGTTAAACCCAAAATACTCATTGAGAAGGTGCTGAGGAAGAGAGAAATGGGGCTGAAGGTGCTTTGTGCTGTCAATCCGCCTCTTTGTTTATATATAATTTTTGGGTGAGCGTGTTAACGACTAAGAGAAGACCAGGAAACAACCCATGGGCTGGGGAAAAAGCAAGAATAGCTTAAAACCTGAGAGGCTTTTCCCTCAGTGAGAAACAGCCGGGATGTGGGAGTCATTGATGTTTCCTTGCCCAAGGATGAGCACAGGAACTTCTCCAGGCGTGTGCCCACCCTCATCCCTCCCAAGCGCACGCTGCCAGGAGCTGCTGTGTGGGAAGGCTGGCGATGTGCCTCTCCTGGGCTGGACACAGCGGTGGGGAGGAGGGAAGAGCCTCGTATGGGATGCTGTGGCTCCTCTGAACTCTCCTCCCTGCAGCAGCTGGGCTCCAGGTATCCTCACCTGAAAAAATCCATGGAATGTGTCTCACTGATGGCCAGGTAATTGTGCCCTGATGCACAACTCCGTTTATTAGTGCTAAAAACCAAAGGGCCTCGGGCATCCCCAACATTCCCAGGAACTGAGATGCTTTACTGCACAGTTCCAGCAGCTCTGGTGAGGCAGTGGGTTGGGGGTGATGTCCAAGCCCAGGAAAGGGGTCTTTGCACCAAGAATGGACAGGAACAGCCCTTCCTGGGAGGAAGACCCCATGTTTTCCACAGCTGGAAGCCTTTTCTGAGGTATATTCCTCACCAAGAGCAAGCCAGGCCCCACAAACAGCTCCTCCACAGCACAGCCTCGCTGCAGCCAATGCTGCAGGACAAAATCCAGGTGGGCACTTCAGCCTGGATCAGAACTTTCCCTATTCTCCAGAGGAAACACGCAGCAGCTGAGTTATCTGGACTGCTTAGTCTTCCCCAGGAACCTCTGGGGCCTCTGCATGGCCCCTGTGATGACAAGAGGTGACACAGGCCAGGCCGAGGAGCAATTAAGTCTTTTTGCAAGTGAGTTCTGCCAAGGAAGTTTTCATGGAAATCCCTGGTGCTTCCCCAGTGCTCTGCTGCCAGGTTGGCTTTTACTGGGGACATTCCTCCCTTTTAACCAGGATTTTTAATTGATTCTTTCCCTTTTCAAATGTTTTTACAGCCATGGGCAGAGTTGGACACAAGCCAGGCCTTCTGGAGCCAGTGCTGGGAGCAGAAATGAGCATTCCTCACTTTCTGCAGCCCAGGAGCACAGGAGAGAGCTGGCAGCTATCTGTGACCTGCACAGGTAAGGATTTCCAAAGGGAAAAGGGACGTGTCCTTCTTGGATGGCTGGGAGAAGCACAGCAAGCAGAGCAATGCTGGCCTCTGCTGGCAAGCAAAGCGTCCCGACTTCCCCCATTCCCAAAACGTGGGGATGCAGGGGTCCCACATGGATGCTGGGAGTCGGGGAGGATTGTTTGGAGGAGATTTCAGGTGTGGAAGCTCCAGCAGGGCCATGGGCGCAGGTCAAAGTGGAAGGGAGCCAAGCAGTGCATTTTTTATGGATGAGCACCTGGATTTTGCTTCCCAGGGAGTCTGATAAGGGCAAAATTCCTGCTCAGTTCAGAGTTTGCCTTTTTTGCAGAAATTATTCTCCCACTTGGAACCTTGCTGCCTGCGGAAAGGTGTGGTGTGGGAGTGCTTTGAGCCAGTCCCAATCTGCTGCAGACCCCAGTTACCACTGGTGATCCCTTCCTGTCCTTTTGACTGTTCCATGGGTTATCCTTCCCACCGCCTGTCCCATGTTTTTGTGTTATGCCAAGGGTATTTACTGTTGCATTTTTAAGTGTTTTGAAAGGACTTGGGCTTTGATGTGCTGGGTTGGGCTGCCGGTGTGCAGTAATTAATTACTAGAATGCACAGCAGTACCAGAACCCACCTACAAGATTCCCTGACTGAAATACTAGGACTCTCATCTTTTCCCCCACATTTAAAAAAAGATCAGATTCAGGCTTCTGCTGCTGCACATTTCACCTGCTGGTGTGGATTTTGCCCTCTCTCCCACCCGTGGCTCCCTGGTTTCTGATGGAAGAGAGCTCGTCTTGCATCCCAGAACGGTGTTGACACAGATGTGTGTCTAGACAGCCAATTTCATGATCCGTCCAGGACCTATCGACTCAGCCTGCTGATGGGTTTGTTTGAAACCACACAATGGATGGGATGAGACAGATCCCCAAAGAAAGCAGGCTGAGGGGTTCTTGGTCATGGAAGGAGAGGCTGTGACATGGAAAAGCTGCCTGAGTGCTGTGAGGTTTGTCTGTCACAGCCCTCCAGCTCAGGGCAGGCTCATTCCACGTCATTATCACTTAATTCCTGGCTAGTACAACATCTCTCTAGCAGCTCTGAAGTGAGGAGCTAACTGGAAGGCCTTTCTGTTCATATCGCACCTCCTCTGCCTGTCTAAAGTGGCTCAGTCAATCCATCAATATTCCCAGCGCTGAGGAGATGGAAAATTCATCTCTGCTCAGCCTGGCACAGCTGAGTGATGTGGTGAAAGGGACTTTTCCTTCATTAGAGGCAGTTCTGCTCCTTCAGGGGTAAAAGCACTGTTGAAGAAAATTGGTCGATTAAAATTTAATTTTTCTATTTAGCATTAAAACCTTGAGTGTAACAAGGTGCCTGGGCAGCCAAAGGGCTAAAAGCTTTGACTCAGACTAGGATCAGTGCTCAGAGATCCAGGGATAGGACTCATTAATACCCATTTTTTGTCCCTGCTATATCCTACCGGAAGTCAAGGCTGCCCGGAGGGAATGGGAGAGAGGCAAACCACGGTGGGCAGACAAATCCAGGAATCAAAGGAAGACAAACAGTGCAGGGAGCTGTGGAGGGGAGGAAAAGGGACAGAATCCTGGCAGGGAGGGATGGCACAAGTGAGGAGAGCAGAGATTTGAGCTTTGTACATGGCTTAGACACAGCCCAACCCACCCTCAGCCCCCATTCCCTGATTTTTGCAGCCCACATGATCCTTCCCTTCTGTCAAGGGATGATATCCATTAGCAGTTGCTGATACCTCACACAGCTGCTGATCAGAGGCTTTGCTCTCCCCATGGTTTCTCTGAAAGGTGAAGCTGTGTAATTTCATCTTTCCTTTTTTCCAGAGAAGCACAACAAAGAGGATTCTACCTGTATCCGGGGGTTTTTTTGTCAAGGTTCTTTCCATGAGGGAAACGTGCCCAGTACAAACCAGTATGAACACAGTGTTCAATGCCACCAGTTGCAACAGCACTGATGATTCGCATTCAACACTGGGATCTTTTCTGGAGCAAAGCACATGTGGATAAAAACTCTACAAGGATCAGTGCTATTTGTGTTCCCATGGGAAATTCCCATAAAGCCTGACAAAAAAGGATCCTTACTTGTTTCAGGGAATGCCCTGGGAGCAGAGGCAAAGAAGAGGACATCGATCAGGTTGGAGGCTGGGCCGCCACGGTACTGCTTGAGTGCAGTTAAAGCTCTGCCAAAGAAGGGAATATCCAGGTTAGAGGCACAGCAGGAATTCCCTAGAGACTCCCAAGGGCCCAGAGACAGGCTCTGAGTAAGGATTGAACAAAGCTGAACAATGCTTCCCCACAAGACTAACCCCACACAATCCCTGTGTCTCCCAACCCTTGCATACACATCCTTGTGCTGGTTAGGCTGCCACTTCCCATTGCTCCTGCTTGGTACAGCCAAATGTGCTTTTTCAGGATGATTATCCAGCAAGGAGCTATTCACTCCTCCTGCCAGGATGGAAAAGGCCCTGCACGAAACCCAGAGAGTTCCAGAGGTGATTTAACGGGACCAAAACGCAGTCGGAAGAGGGAATGGGAAGAGCAGGACCAGCCAGCAGGTGGGTAAATTGAGACTGTTTTGAGGCTGTGGAATGACAAATCCAAACTAGGAAGTGTCTGGGAGAGCTTTTTCAGACTGACCTTGGCACTCCTCACCCCACTGGGCAGCGTGAGCCCTCACCTTTTGAGCCTGTTGTAGGTGACATCGTTGGCCAGCTTGAGCAGGCGGAAGGAGCGCTCGTGGTCCACGCCCAGCTCCCCATCCCGGGGCTCCTCCAGGGCCACTGTCACTGCCTTGGGGGTGACACGTGTCACCACACCCGTGCACAGCGGGTCCCCCTGCCCAGCTGACTCGTAGAGCCCCACGATGTCCCCTGCAAGGGTTTGAAGGGACAGCGTGAGGTGGGGCAAGTGTGTCACTGCCCAGAGAAGCTGTGGCTGCCCCGGGCAGGTTGGACGGGGCTTGGAGCACCCTGGGATAGTGGGAGGTGTCCTTGTCCACTGCAGGGGGTGGGACTGGATGGGTTTTAAGGTCCCTTCCCACCCAAACCATTCCACGACTGTATGATCCCTTTCTTTGGAAAGACAGGAGAGTCACTGACCAGGCCCAAAGCTGTTGGAGGGCAGCTCAGTGTCCAAATCCCACTTCCTGGGCTGGAACGTCACGAGGAGACGCCCGTAGAGGCCGGTTCTCTGGCTGGTGACCTGGAGCTTGAGCAAGCAGACCCCTCTCCGCTGCAGCTCCTTCAGGGAGACACTCTCCTGCCATGCCCTGGGAACCACGCACGGGTGGGAACACCATGGGGTGAGGCTGAGGGTCACGGGACAGAGCTTATCCTGGCTGCTGGCACCCCCATCCTCATGGCTGGGTAAGTGTCTGTACCCTCACACAGCCTGGAAAGGTCCTAAGGGGAAAAAGGGTCCTAAGGGGGTGAGGGGGCTGTCCTAAGGGGATGAGTCCAGCAGGATTCCCCATGGATCAGAGCTCTGTGGGGTGGGTTTCCTATTGGGGTGGGCTGGTTAGAAAGGTGGGATTCCAGCAGCATTCCCACAGGTGACAGGAGAGGTGACATGAGGTCCCAGGGGAGGGTCCCTCTGGGTTTCCGTAGGTAATGGGGGGGTCCCAGGGGAGAATCTCTCTGAGTTTCCATAGGTGACAGGGGGTCCCAGGGGAGAATCTCTCTGAGTTTCCATAGGTGACAGGGGGTCCCAGGGGAGA
>VZRL01000427.1:57926-87638 GCA_013397895.1 Origma solitaria | reverse complement strand
GGTTTGTAGGGAAAAAGGAAAAAATGAAAGGAAGATGCTCTGCCTGCTGCTGGGATGGAGGGAAAAAGGAAGGAATGAAAGGAAGATGCTCTGCCTGCTGCTGGGATGGAGGGAAGGAAGGAAAAGGAAGGAGCTCTGATTACTGCTGGAAAGGAAGGATGGATGGACTGGGGTAGTCCATCTGCTGGAGTGAAAGGAAGGGAGGAAAGGAAAGTGCTCTGTCTGCTGCTGCTGGGAAGAAAGGAAGGAAAGGAAGGAAGGAAGGACGGGAGGGAGGGAGGGAGGAAGGAAGGACAGGAGGGAGGGAGGGAGGAAGGAAGGATGCTCTGCCTGCTGCTGGCATGGAAGGAGGGAAGGAAGAAAGAAGGCTGACAGTAGGTCAAGGTCTCCAGTGCTGTCTCCTGGCCCCAGTGTATCCCTGTCATGCACCTGCTGGATCAGACCTGGAACTCTTTCGTTCGAGAACAAAAGGCCTCAGGTCTTTCCCAGCATCAGCCTCGGAGCAGCCTAAAAGCCAAGGAATGTTAACAAAAAGGAGAATCAGCTTTACAGTTTTTCCCAGCTTGGTGTAAACCCTTCAGCAAAATCCAGGGGGAAGTAGGGATTTCATCAATCTCCTCCATCTCAGGCTGGGAAGGGGCTGCTGACAGAGGTGGTGGGGTCCCCATCCCTGGAGGTGTCCAAGGAATGCCTGGAGGTGGCACTCAGTGCTCTGGGCTGGGGACAAGGTGGGGATCGGTCCCAGCTCGGACTCGATGGGCTGGGAGGGCTTTTCCAGCCGGAATGATTCTGGGGTTCTGTGAAAGCCCAGCAGCTGCTGCCTGTGTTTAATTGTCTCCCCTCTCCCTTTCAGCCTCCCTGCTTTCGGCTGCAGTCCGGCACTGGAGCTCCCAGAGCTCGTCCCCACAGCCAGGGTAATGTCACATATCACTTTGCCTTTTGCCCCCTGGAATGCTGGCCTGCTTCAGCAGGGTGGGCTGCTTTGCCTTTGGGATGGAGGCTGGGCTGCCCCTTGGTCACTCTGTCACTTCCCAATGTTTTGGACTCTCCCTGCCTTTTTTTTTTTGTTTTGTTTGTTTTTTAGTTTTTTGTGGGTTTTTGTAGGGGGTTTTTTTTGTTTGTTTTTTTTGGGTTTTTTTGGTTGTTGTTGTTTTTTGGGTTTTTTTCTTGTTTGTTCAGGTTTTTCTTTGCTGTTGTTCTTTGTTGTTTTTTTGGTTTTTTTTTCTTTTTTTGGTGGGTTTTTTTTTGTTTTTATTTTTGGGGGCTTTTTGGTTTTTTTTTTGTTGTTGTTGTTTGTTTGTTTATTTGTTGATTTGGTTTGGTTTGGTTGGGTTTGGTTTTTTTTGTCCCATCGCTGGAAGTGTTTGAGGCCTGATTGGGCAGGACTTGGAGCAACCTGGTCTGGTGGAAAGTGTCCCTGCCTTGGGTTGGGACTCGAGCTTTAGCATCCGTTCCCAGCCAAACCACCCTGGAATTCTGCGATAACTCTTCCAGTGTGACCTTCAGGCTTCACTTTGGGAGCTGCTCGTTGTGCCTTTATTCCGTCCCTGTGCCGGGCTCTCCTGCTGCTCGCTGTGACCAGGAGGGGACACTGCAGGAGCAGAGAATTCCTGCAGGATGTGCTATTCCCTCTTCCTGCTCATCCTCTAGGATCAGAGATCCTTTGATCCCTGCCTGGGTGACACAGCACCCAAAATCCTCACTGAGCCCCGTGAGGCCTCGGTGCCTGTGCTCATGTACTCACAGGAATTCCTGTTAAATTAAAGCCCTTTGGGATGTTTTTCTGGGGATTACGCAGTAAATCAATCATCACAAAGTATTTTGGGTCAATTTTGCTTTTTTTCCACTACATCTCGTGTTTATTCCTGAATATTTTATGCAGTTTGTGCATCCTGTGTTGCTTAGGCGAAATGTGGGCTTCTGCATGCAGGAAAACCTGAACTGCCCAATCCTGATGGGGATGGTATTTGCTTTTTATTTTGGGATGGAATTTACAAAATCTACTAAATTTTCAAGTTTCAGAAACCACGACCTTTGTGGTCATCTCATGGAGTTTTCCAAGGCAAATGTCCCTCCTCTTTACAGATGAAGATTGGTTTTGTGCTATTGTAGATTCTTGCCTAATTGTTACCTATAACCTGATGTTTGGGTGTTTGGGTGTAATATCCATTTCTTCTCCATCTCCATCTCATTTGCCTACTTTCCTCTCCGTGTTTTCCATCTGGCAGTATCTGTTTGCTGCAGTGAATTTTCCCTTGTCCTTCACAGACTCGTTGCCAAAACTTCCCTGACTTCGCCACCATGGCCTGAAGTGAAACTTCCAGACCCAGTGGAAGAAGCCAAGTATCATGCAGGTAAAAATCTCATATCTGATCCTCCAGCGTTGCCTCGAGGCCTTATTGAGCATAAATGGCTTCAGTTGGAAAATTTTAAATTTTTTAAATCATTCCTCCCGTGATTTAGTGTCGCTGGAATTGGGCTCCAGCTGCTGGTTTGGGAGATTTGGGTACAATATGATTTCTCTTTAGTTTGTGGCAGCTTGTCACACCCCCAGAGGAACCTTACCTGACGCGATGCGTGGCACGAAACAATACATTAAAAGAATTAAAGGGCGAGAGAAGCTTCTCGGGCAGGAGGAAGGAGTTATTTTCCACTCGCTGGCTAATCAAAGCCAGCAGGAGCAGTTGGATGGTGGGCACGCAGGGAGCTGGTGTATTTTGATGCACGAAACAGAACATCCAGCCAGCAGGAGCAGTTGGATGGTGGGCACAGGACAGAGCTGCAGAGGTGGGACACAGCGTGACAGTGTTGGTGGTCGTGTCCCTGTCCCCTCAGCCTGTCAGGGTAGAGCCACAGAGTGAGAGGAGGTGGCCTCAGGCTGTGCCAGGGCAGGTTCAGGTTGGACACCAGGAGGAATTTCATCCTGGAAAGGGCTGGCAGGCACTGGCAGGGGCTGCCCAGGGAGGTTTGGAGTGCCCATCCCTGCAGGTGTCCAAGGAACGTCTGGAGGTGGCACTCAGCGCTCCAGACTGGGGACAAGGCTGACAAGAAGAGCTGAGCTCACCTTCCTGCAGGTCTCCCCCATCCCCTGGCTGAGGGATGTGCTTTGGAGAGAACCTCCTGCTCCGTGTCACCTCCCGGGCTGTTCTGGTCCTGCTTTTTATCTGCTCTGTGCCCCTTGGGTCGCTCAGGTGACAGCTGGGTGCCGGTCCCTGTGTGTGACACAGCCCCAGGCCGCTCTGTGGGGATCAGGCTCCCATCCTGAGGGATTGCTCCCATCCCTGATGGATTCCCCCCTGCTGCTGCTGAGCTCTGCATCGTTACCTCCTCGTTACCCAAGGGGAACAGCAGTGAGAGCGTTCCGGTTCTGCCTCCGTCTCCCGCTGCTCCGCAAACAGCGCCGGATATTTTCGGATGGGTCTCTCGGCGTGGTGCTGAGATCCCAGCCAGCAATCACTTGATGTTTCCTGGCCCTGGAGGTGCTGGAAGAGTTATCAACAGCTCTGTCCTGGTGGGAATTGCAGCAGCTCCTGCCCTGCAAATAATGAGCGTTCCTACCTCTACCTTTAAGTTTGTATCCTCTGGCTCGAAACTCGGACATTTTCCGAGCGTTCCTGTAAGGTTTGGGTTGGGTTTGTTGGATTCCTGTCTGTCCCAAAGGGATGTTCTGTTTGCATTCCAAGAAAGAAACCGAATGATTCAGCCGCTTTTCAGGACAATGGTGAAAATGTGTTTTCCTGAGCGGCTCGGGAGGGTGGGAAGCTGCTGTGTGGCAGCGGGATGGTGTCAGGGAGCAGCACCTTTTGGTGTTCCCCGTGAAAATTGGGCATGGATTCGCTGCCCAGGAAGCTGATTGCAGGGACTGGAGTTTGTCCATGTGCATCCCTGGTCTCTGGGATCTGTCCTGCTCCTGGCACAGCTCTGCGTGCCTGTGGGAAGGGATTTTTCTGGGAAGGAGCGAGGCTCAGGCCTCTCTGCAGGTACAAGTTCTCGGGCCGGGCTTTGCTATATGTTGGAAGCCTTTTCCCTGATGCTTTGCCACGCTCTTCCCGATGTTCCCGTGTGCCTTAGGCACCACTCAGAGTCCTGGGCTGTCTGCACAGGACTTGGAACTGAAGGGAATTTCCTCCAAATGTGGGATGGATGGACAAGAACTCTTTTCTGTAATGCTTTATATCCAAGTTCAGTGTATTTTGGGATGCCTGAGGAACAGGCAGAGAGTCAGCAGTGTAGAGAAGCTGCACAGTGTATACAAGATGTTTACTTATGCGTGGCTTTGCCAGCACCTAAAATACAAATAAATCATTAATTTTCAGAAAGGGAGGCTCACACGTCCGGGAAGCAGCGCTGCTGTTGATCCTTGCTTAAAGATTCCCAGGAGATAAGAGTGCTGGGGGGAGAGCAGGGTGGCTGGGTGAGTTTTCCCAGCCCTTGCCAGCTCTGTGGGGTGCTGCCCTGATCCCTGCCCCGCTGTTTGCCCGCAGAAGTGGTGCGGAAGGTGAACGGGCTGATCTCTGCGGGGCAGTACGGGCGCCTCTTCGCCGTTGTCCACTTTGCCAGCAAGCAGTGGAAAATCACCAGTGAGGATCTGATCATGATGGACAACGTGCTGGAGGCCGAGTGTGGAGACCGAATCCGGATGGAAAAGGTGAAAAAAAACCAGAGCAGGTTCCCTGCAAATGTTCCTGGAGGCAAAACCCATCACCAGTTTTAACACCACGTCCTGAAGCGCTCCTGTGGGGTCTCCCACCCTCATTCCAGCCCTTTGCGTTGTTCCAATTCCCTTCATTTTGTTCCAGTTTCAGATATTATTGTGATTTCTGTTCAACAGGGCTGGAGTGAGTCTTGCCAGACTCCGTGGGGAGACAGATTTTTGTTGTCCTGACTCCTTCCAAAAAAAGAAAATGACAGTTGTTGTTTCCAGAGCCGGCAGCGAAAGCCTGTGTTTGCCTTGAGACTCCAACACCGCAGATCACAGAATCATTTAGGCTGGAAAAGACCTCTAAGATCATCGAGTCCAGCCTCTTAATTCCTCGCAGGGCTCCCAGAGGGATTATAAACTGCTCAGGGCTCTGCAAGATCCTTATCGTGCTGGGCTGGGTGGAGGCAGAGGGATGGGGCACGGAGGGGAGAATTGCCAAGAGCTTATTAATATCTTTATCCTCAGCCTTGGACAGCCAGCAGGAACTTGTAGAGGCTCATTAATCCACACTGAAGGGAAATATTATGGAATGGGATTCTGTTGGCTTGGCCTTCCTGTTGGTTGTTAGAGCTGAGCAAGTGATTAAGGGGAGCTGGGGAGTTTTTGTGCTCGTTTTTGTGTTTTGAAGCCCAGTTTTGAGGCAGCTTTTTAGGGGTGTCCAGCAGAGAGGAGGGATTTCTGAGGTGTAGCCAGCTCAGAATGCAAAGGTCTGGATGGGAGTGAAGATGAAAATTTGCCTGAGCGCCAAAGCCCTTTGGGGATTTATTTTTCTGAAAATATCTGTCTAAAACAAAAGCCAGGACTTCTCACGACCATTTCTGTGCGGTTTTCAAGTGCTGCCAGAGGATTTGGGAGGCAGCCTGGGAGAAATGGCTCCGGATGTGACACTTGGGGACGTGGTTTAGGGGAGATTATGGTGGTGCTGAGTTGATGGTTGGACTCCATGACCTTGAAGGTCTCTTCCAACCTCGATGATTCAGTGAAATGTGGTCTCACCCCACTGTATCCTCTCTTATCCTGCCTGTTCCTTTAGATGTGGCTGAAATTTGCCCGAAACAGTAAGGGCTGGTGAACCCCCAGGTGTTCATTTCTTTATTTCCCATCTTGGGGCCTTGTAGAGGAGAAGGAGGGAATTGTTTCTCCGCTGGGATTTGTAGCAATTGCTGTAAAAACCCAACGGTTTAGGAGCTGCCATTTGTCCAGATCCCACACGAGGCAGATTATTCTTCTTCCCTGATCGCTTTCCATATTTTTTACAGCTCCTGGTGAGCCAGGACAGAGAGGTTCAGTGTGTTCTGATCATGGAGAAAGATACTTCTGCAGTGTGTTTAAGTGGGATGAGCCCTCTGGAAGAGTAATGGCTCTGTCCCCTGCGTGTTCGCAGCTTTCCTCAGTTAGTGTCAGGTTTGAAATGTGGGAAGGCCTGGTTTTAAGCAGTTTGACTCCTTTATGGCTGTAGGATTGGAAAGGTCTCGTTTGCATTTCTGCCTGGACGATGAGGAGTGATTTTGTGCCTGATTTATTTCCCCCAGGTTTTGCTGGTCGGTGCCGACAACTTCACGCTCATTGGAAGGCCACTGCTGGGGTAAGATGCTTCATAAAGGAATTATATGACATTTCTGTGCTTAATTGTGGCTTCAGGGCTCTGCAGTGCCCCAAACTGGGATTTATCAACGCTGACCGTGATCCCAGCCCCGTGGCTCTTGGAAGAATCACCAATAAAACAGCTCTTCAGCCTCTGGTGGCTCTCCCCAGAGCACCTCGGGTAGATCTTTTCCTCCTCCAGCAGGACACGTTGCTCTTCACCATCATCACCCTCTTACCTTAATTTTGGTCATAGTCATCTTGAAATAAGCCAGAAATCCATTTCCTTAATCCCTCGAGTTGGGTTTTTAACCCTTTTCCTTTTGCCGCTGTCTTACCCCATCAGGCCCTTACCTTAATTTTAGTGCTCCTAATTTTTCCCTTCCTCTGAATCATCACCCTGCAGTCACAGAACTTGGGAGAAGTTTATCCCTTGGCACTTCCTGGTGGTATTTAAGAGTTATTTGTACAGTTACAACACAGCTTGAGTGGCACCTGCCTCGGGCCCCCGCGTTGGACAGGATTTTGGGAGCTGCCAGTCCTCTGAATTGCACTGGAAGGAGCCCTGGAATAGCAGACCCTCAGGATTCTCGGAGTTATTGCCAGATACTGCACGTGGGGAAGGTTTTGGGAAGGGGAATCTCGATTTTAGGACTAGAAAGGAGCTTTTATTTTTGGGATGCGCCACGTCAGGCAGGTGAGGAGCACTTTCCTTTGAGGCAGAGCAGGCTGCACATCTGGCCCGGACTGCAGGGCCTTTGGCTCAGGGGGAGGAAGAGGAGGAGGAAGGGTGAAGGCTGGGGGGAGATGCCATCACCCTCTGAGCTGCAGGGAAGCCTCCCAAATCCCATCCCTCTGACAGGGGACAGAGGAAAGGGTGTCACCAGCACCAGTCCCCTCACCCACAGCCATTTTGGAGGGGAGAGGAGAGGCTGGGTGAGAGCAGAGGCAGTTCTGTGTCTCTGCTGTTGTCTAAATAAACCCCCCGGGAGTGCTCACAGCCTGAGACACTTCACCGGAGCTGCTTCGGAGAGCTGGGCAAGGTTTGTTCCTCTCATACCTCCCGGGATGGCACTCCTTTGAACCCTAAAACATCACATCTGCCTGCTGGAGGCTATTCTGGGAGCTGCTGGCTGGCTCCTGCTCCGGAATCCGTCCGTGTTTGTCCTGGTCACTGCCTGTCCCAGCTGGCACAAGAGCTGGAGCCCGTGCTGGGCACGAGTGGAGTGAAAGTTTGCCTTATTTCTAGGCAAAATAGAGCCGATGGGAATTTTCCCTGTAGGAAACCTTGCTGTTTTTCCTGCCACCTGCCCATTTCTGCAGTGGGAACGCCGAAGGCCTTGGAGCTGTTCTTGTCCCAGGCAGCTGGGCTGGGATTCAGTCCTGCAGGGCTGGCAGCTGCAGTTACGACCTCCAAGAGTTACGATCCTGTGGGGCTGTGGCTCGCCTGCATCTTTTTCTCTGCCTCCTGACAGCACCTTTCAGCCCAGCTGAGACCCACGAGATTCCAGCCTGAGTTTTTCTCACCTCCCGCAGAAATCCCATCCCTGAGCCGTTTTGCTGCTGCAGGCGGCAGGCCCAGCTGTGTCAGGCTCTGGGAAATGTGTGACCCCCTTCGTATTTTTATGGACATTCCAGTCATACCTAAAACGTTTGATAGANTTTTTTCTCCCCGGGCTCTGCTTTGCTGAGAACTTGTCCTGCTCTCGAGCTCTTGTGCAGCGAGTTGGTTTGTGTCGTGCTGCAGCCTCCCGCCGGCACTTCCTAGAGCTGTGTCCCACGGAGGGCCTCGAATCCAGGAAATCTGGTCCCAAATTAGCGGTGAACACGGCTGGAGGGCAGTTTGCTCTCTGGTTTCCCCCGCAGGGTTTGTGTGTGGTTCGGCAGGGCTGGATCTGGAGCAAATCCTGGAGCTGGGATGTCGGGGTCACCCAGTGGGCTCTTAAAATCCACATTATTTTATGTCTCTTTTCTTCTGGGCTGGTCGCTAACTGCAGATAAATCAATTCCCTCCAGGATTCAATCTCTGATTTAATCACACCCCCAGGGGTGGATTTTAAGAGATGGTGACTGTCTGAAGCCTTTGGCCTCCCAGTGACCTTGCTGGAACAATTTCAGCTGCATGGGCTTCCCCCTCTGCCCCCCTCAAGTGCAGACAGAGCCGTTTGTCAGCGAAATGGTCTTTAAATGTCTTCCCGTGGCAAACTTAACGAGCTTTTAATGGAATTCTGCGGTGCTGTGCATGGAAGAGCAGCTCCTCCTCCTTCCCTGTGGCTGCTGACTAAACCCCCCCTGCCCAAAGCTCCACTCTGGATCCTGCCCGGGGGTTCTCACCTCCTGAGACCATTGAAGCAGAGCAAGGTTGTTTTAGCAAAACTTGGTTTCCGTCATTTTCCCCAAAACTGCGTTCCCGCGGCAGCAGCTTGTGGTAAGCCTCGCTAAGTGCCGGCTGCAGTGGAAAACTGCTTATGGGGAATAAAAACAATGGATTGGAGAAGTATGGGGAAAGTTGTAACATTCCCAGCAAGGTGGGAATTTCTTCCAGCTGTCTGTGAGGAGGAGGAGGAAGGATTTGTGTGGTGTCCAGGAGCAGGGATGGGCTCACCCTGTGCCAAAACCAAAGCAGGACACGCCTGGAGGTGCCGGGGGAATTTATCCTGCTGCAATCCTACAAGCTCCTGCGTGCTCAGAGGGAATGATCTCATCCCTCACACGACAGGGAATCCTGAACTGCCACATCTGATGCAGGTACAGCACCTGGAGGCTGTGCCTGGGCAGGTGGCCCTCCTCCCACGGAGGATGTGTAATTCCCAGGATCTGCCTCTGTCAGGGATGTGTTATCCCTGTGTCTCTTTTCCCAGAAACCTGCTCCCCAACAGTAGGATGCAAAGGACCAAAAGCTGACGCCTCTAACACTTATTTTTCAGGAAGGAACTGGTGCGTGTGGAGGCCACAGTGATTGAGAAGACGGAGTCGTGGCCCAAAATCAACATGCGCTTCTGGAGGAGGCACAACTTCCAGAGGAAGAAAAGTAAGAGGGAAAGGACACATTTCCTTCCCGGCTGGTCCTGCTGGGTGTGGGAGGGGAGGTGTTCCAGCACAAGGAGCCGAGGAAGGGACTCGTTCTCCGTGTCCCCACAGCCCCTCGGGGCCCTGCCCCTCTCCCAGGTGTCCCCACAGAGCACCAGCATTTAATATTCCCTTAGTGTTCCCCAAACTTCCTGGGCTGAAGAGCAATCCCGTTCTCTTCCCAAAGCCTTAAACATTGGATGTGTCATCACAGCTCCCAGCAAGCCCCAACAGGGTCCTGGACAGGTTTTGGTTGCCAAATGGCTCTCCCTTCTCTGGGAGAGAGAAGAATTACAGCTGTTTTTATATGGGATGGATGGTAAAGCCTCGGCCAGGCTGCCCCAGTCGCACCGTGGGACCACCTTGGCATCCCCATGGAATGCAGCTGTGTGCCACGACAGCCCTCCAGGAGCCCTGGCATGAGGTAGGCACGAGGTTTTTGCTGTTGCCTGATCGGTTTTTTCCCCCTTTTCCTTCTTTCTCAGTCATTGCAAACCCCCAGACCGTCCTGCGGATCAACACCATCGAAATCTACCCCTGCCTGTCCTGACTGGGGAGCTGTGCCTGGGAATCATTATTGCTCCAAGCAATTGTGGAAATAAAACTGCCTCGGCTCTGGAAAGTTCTGGACTTGTTGCTGTAGTGGGAAATGGAAATCTCTGCGTGCTTTCTTTTTAAAATAATGAAATATTTTTTAAACTGCGACTTCAGCCTTGCTGGTGTTTATTTGCCAGGAGTTTTAATTTTTAATTTAATTTTTGCCGGGTCCATTGCTGGCTGCCCGGCCTTTTCATGCCTAATGGATCTTTTTGCCTCCGCACCTCTCTGAACTTTAGAAATACAGGAATTCTGCTCGTGTAATTCCTGGCATTGTGTGGCTCCAGGGAATATCCCGGGGTATAGCATGGCCCACAGCCCACGGGACTGAAGAGAGCAGCAAAACCAGGGGGACTGCAGGGCCCTGAATCTACTCCCAGATCATGCCAAGGCGTGAAAATCCTTTCTAAGGATTAGCACCGGGAAATGGGGCCGAAAAATTCCCCTCTGAAAGGTGAGCGGCCATAAATTGTCTGTGTGTGTAACGCCATCAAAAGAAGACCCTGGAGGCTGAGAGGGGATTTTGTGCCTTTTTCGGAGCTGGGTTTGGAACGCGCAGCTGAGTGGATCCAGGAGGGGTTTCCTGGAGTTTCCTGGAGCCGTGGGGTTCTTGACTCCACCGTGGGAAGGGATAATGGGCCCTGCTCACCTTGCCACTTCCCTAGGGAATACCTTCCTCCCGATTGGGAATAAAACCCACATTTGGGCGTCCTCGTGCGCCCACGCCTCGGCTCCTCCTTGGCCAAAGTTGGCCACAGCCCCGAGCTGAAGGAAATGGGAGTTGTGTTCCATCTGGGGCTTGTCCCAGCTGTCCAATCTCACAGTTCCTTTGGGAGATCACTTCAGGTGCCGCTTTGGTGGCTCCGGCTGCGTCTCGCCCTCAGCTGGAGAAGGATCTGGGTGTGCCAGGGTCCAGCTGGATCTGCGGGGGGGCACTCACCCCCTCCCACCATTTCAGCTCCTCTGGCACAAACATTCCTCGGGAATGCCGCTCAGGTTGGACACAACTTTCAGCAGCCGATGGAACGTGGGGGCTCGGATCGTCCCATCCTCGTTCCCGACCTCTTGCAAACGGGAAGGGGTGGGGAGGCCCCTCCAAAAAAACCACCTCGCACCTCCTGCCCTTCTCCCACGGGTGGCTGCAGCTCCAGGCTGGGATCGCAGCCGATGCCAGCAGCAGGCAGAGCGTGCTGGGGGCTGGCACGGGGAGCACAGCTCCTCGGGGATAATACAGGCTGTTCCCAGCCCGCAGCGGAAGCTGCTCTGCCAGCCGAAGGAATTGGACTGGAAAGCCTCAGTCCCTCTGAGCGCTGGGGCTAAGAAGCAGCATGTCTTGGCTTTGAGGGAATGTAGCAGGAATGTTCTGTCCTTCCCAAATAGGAAGAAACGCTTGGAAATAACACGAGAGATTCAGGGCTCAGAAATACGGAGGGCAGAGGCTGCTGTGGAGCCGAAGGAAAAGCAAAGGGCTTAAGTTCTGTGAGTCTGATCCCCCAAAAAGCCCTTGGGAATGTAGCTCTGATCCAAGGGTGGTTTCACAGCATTTTGTGGGGGGACAAAAATTCAGGAAGGGAAAACCCAACCAATATCAGGAAGTTGTGGGATTGAGAAGTTTATAATGCAAACCAGTCAGGTTTTATTGGAATTACTTACTCAGACTGAGGTAAAAAGGGATTGTTTAACATTTTCTTCAGGGGAATTTAAATCAAAAGCTTTTTACCATTCCAGGTGGAAGCACGAATGCCCAATTCTCTGGGATGAAGCCTCAGGTCTCCACGTGGAGAGGTGACAAGGATCGGGGGCTGATCCTTGTCACCCTCTTCCTGGTGACACCAAATAGTTTATTGCAAGAATAGCACCGAATAGCAAATATTATTGCAAATAGCACCGAAATAGTTTAAAAGCAAGAATTTCTCCACAAAGCAGGGTTTTTTTTTCCCCTTCAGCACTGATTCGCGGTGGGAATTCATCAAAACAGATCCAGGTGGAATCAGCTTTGCCCAGAGCTGAAGATCCGCGTGGGCCGGACAAGAAACAAGCCCAGGCTCTGGCCATGCCTGTGGCATCTGTGCCCCCAGGAGGGAGGCTGGAGAGCCAGAGCAGAGGGCATGTGCTGGAAGGGGAGCGAATTCCAGCACTGATCCCTGCCCGCTGGCCACAAAGCCGCTGCCTGTGCTGCTCCTGCCGCGCTTTCCAAGAATTCCGGCCGCGCTCGGCGGCGGCAGGACAGCTGGCTCTGCAGCCCTGACATTTCCCATCAGAAGGAAGCCTTGTTTTCCTGCCAGCTGCAGGCTTTGCTGGGGAATAGCTGTCGGGAATGGCTCGGGAGGTGCTGTCGTGGCTCTCTCGGCTCCCTCTAGGATCCCCGATTTGGACAGGAATGCCAAGCGGATCCCTGGCCCTGCTGCTCCCTGGATCCCAGGAGTGTGTCCCCCTCCTTGCTCTCCCCCAGCCAGGAGGGGTTTGACTCCCTAATTTCTGAGCCCAGCCCTGACCTCCTCCCCTGCCCTTTCAAGAGAGGAAGATGAAATAGGAGAGCCTTATAAATATGATTAGCTGGCAAAAGATGCTGAGAATATGGAAACTATAAGCGAGATTGAAATGGAGACAAGCTTTGAGATACCAAACCCCAGGTACTGAACAACTGGAAAACAATGGTGTGGCCACTGAAGGCAATCCCCTTTGGATTAAACAATCCCCTCTGCTTGCAGGCAGGTCCAAGGGTCAGAGCAGACCCTACCAGCTTGGCAGAGGGTCCAAAAAGCAGTTTTTAGGGTTTAAAATATAACACTGTATGGTAATGCAATGACTCTCCTAGGCTGTGTGTAAATGTTGTAGGATTTGTAGCTTGTTCTAGATTGGTTAGCGAAAATTAGAAGATGATTTATTGTATTGTAAACGGTAACCACGGGATTCATTCTGCATTCTATTCTGTATTCTGTCTTCTTTCTTCTCTCTCTCTCTCTCCCCTCTCTGCCCTGCTCTGAGCTGTGTCTGGCAGCTCCCAGCAGGTCCCTACACCCACACCTTTCACAATAAACCTCATGCTCTGAGACCAAACTCCAGAGATCTCTCGTCTCTGTCCCGACCGTCTGAAACAAACCACCAAATCCCTCAGATGGCAATCCTACACCCCACAGCACCCGAATTCCTTTGTGGCTCCAGGAATTTCCCTCCAGGTTTTTCCCTCCCCCTCATCTCCAGCTGCTTTTAGGAGTGAGGCTGCCATCATTTCAAAGCCTGGTGCTGTTCCAAACCCCTCCGATGCTCCGGACGTTGCGGCTCCGAGGGGCTTTGTGCTTGTGTTTCGCATCAAATCCTCCTTCCGACTGAAGGTAAAACAGCCCCATCCTGGTCATCCCATTTTTTGCAGCATTTCTGGAGGTTTCAGTGACCTCCGTGCCGGGCTCTGTGCTCCTCCCCTCAGATTTGTTTTCTCAGCGTGATCTGGCCATCGGAATCCTGCAGACGGGAACGGGACACCGGGAAACTGTGTTGGTTGGATTTCTCTTGCACTAGAGGTTTTATTATCTCCTGTGACCTAAAAAACAGCCTTTCATTTAAAAAAAAAAGAAAGGGAATGTGTCCCCAGTGGGTCCGTGTTGATGCGAATCCCACACGGAGAGGTCCGGCCGCAGCCTGGACTCGGAGCCTTTCACGTGTTTTCCCTCTCCCTATTTATAGCAAACGGAGGAGCAACTGGGATCCGTGTCCCTGTGCCTCATCCTGGAGGCGAATGCAGAGGTTTCACAGCTGGGTTGGTGTCAGAATGAACAGAGTGAGTCAAGGAAGGTGAGGGGCGGAAGGCTGGGAGGACCCTCCCATCAAAACCGTGCTGGGTTGGCTGAAGCAACCCCAAATATGTTCATTGACAGGGCAGCGTGGCTCTGGTTGTACCCTTGGAGAACGTTCCCTGATGGAGCTGCGCGTGGGAATGTCTGTGCAGTAAATCCTGAGTGGCAATTAAATGTGGTGGGTGAGCTGGAAAAGGGTTTGAGCCCTTGAAACGGAGCAAAACCTTGGGGAGCCAAAGCTTTGAGACACCTCAGCCTTTTTTGAAATGGAGTCGGCTCCTGCATGGGTCTGTTGGTGTTCCGTGCCTTTGGATCATCTCGTGGAGAGAAGAAGGACTGGTGTTATTTTATCTTCTTTTCCTAAGCAAAAAAACCACCTTTGCCCTGTTTCAAAAGCCTCCAAGTTCAGTTTCTGGGCAGCTCCCAAAATAGCTGATGATCCAGTAGGGAAGCGGTTTGGACCACGGAATGGGATCCCCCCCAGTCCGAGGCTACAGCCTCAGAGGATTTGGTTCTTTGCTTTAGGCCGGCTTTCCATTTCATTTTCATTTCATTTCGTGATTTTTGGCTTTTCATTTCATTTTCATGATTTTCCTTTTGCAGGGCCGTGATTCACGGGAGCCTCTGGCTTGGTACCCGAAGCAGACTCCATGTCTTGGAGGACCGGAAAGTACGGAATAGCTTGACCACAAATATCTCACCGGGAAACCCTATCTCCTGCACCTTTCCCACCGCTGAGAACGCTGGAGGTGGACGATCCAGCGATCGCCGGTGATAAAGTCCCGTTTCCATTGTCACCCAGCCAAATATTCCCTGGCAAACGTGGGGTGTGGCGCTGTGGGAACACACGTGTGGCTTCCACCACGCCAAGGAGGAGCAGGAGTTTCTCCCAGGGAACACAACCCCGCCAGCTCCGGGACTTGCACTGACCTTTTCCTGAAGAATCCGGGGATATATTCTTTCTGGAGCAGCCGGTGTCAGATTGGGAGGTCACAGTGGTCATGGAGGTGGTGTGAGGGAAGTCTGTGGCATGAGTGCAGCTGTGCTTTAACTCCGTCCTTCTTGTCCCTTTGTCCCCTCGTCCCGGTGGATCCACGTGCCACTAACACCCTCGGAATTAAGGCAGGTGTGACTGCCCAGCTCTGGGGGCTGTAGTGCAAAGGTGAGGGCAGCAGGAACCTGGAGCAGCAGGAATTGTGTTACCATGGATTCCCCCAGACAATTCCTGCCTTCCAAAGGGCGAGGGTTGATTTTCCCATGAAATTTGCCCATTTGTTGCCACACAACTTGCAGGGAAAGGGTTTTTATCTGTGGCTTCTCCCTCATTTGCCTGGAATCAGGCAAGATCTTAAAACTGGTATTGAAGAGGATCAGGCAAGAAGAGGACTTGATTGCAGACAGCTCATTTCCGTAGGAAATGGGGCTAAAAATAGGGAAGGAATGTAACGGAGACTTCTTTTTCTTGACGCCCCCCATTCCCCAGCTGGGAATCAGCTTTTGTCCCAAAATCTGTTTATTGCCTTCCTGTTGTTTTCTGGGCCCCAGATGTAGCCGTGAGCCTGACTTTTGGCTTTGGAGAAGCCGGAGCAGGGCTGTTTCCAGGGGCTGATGCACGAGGAAGACACACGCGATGGCAAGATGGGTTCCTGGGAGAGGTCCTCTCCAGACTCCCCACGACAATCCCTGTGTTATCCACTAATCCCACAGGCAGCAGCTGTGATCCCGATAACCCTGCGGCTGGCTGAGTGCTGATGTCCCCGTGGGCACCACGATGTTCCCTTCGGACACTCGATAGGGGCTATAAATAGCAGGTGGGCTCATGTTCCTCAAGCACCGAGCGGGCTGTGCCGAGTCACCCCAGATGGTCAGGCTGAGAGATCCCCGTGCCAGAGAAATGGCGGCAGCCTTTGGCAAACGAACTGAGTCCCTGGTGTGCCTCCACACTCTTGGCCAGGTCCCTCCTGCCAGCTTCTGGTGTCACCTGGGCTCTGCATCCCACGGATCAGAGGTGTTCTGGGGTCTGATGAAGAGAGTCAAGGTGTTGCCAGGATTTTCCCTTTTCCCAGGATGCCCGAGGCACATCCATGCCCGCTCCAGGTACCGCTCTGAGCTGTTCCCTGCACACCTGGGCACACCCTCACACTGCTGCTTGACAGCCTGCCGGTGCTGCTGCACCAAAATGTGCAAAGTTGGGTTCCAGGCCTGCTGTGGAGTCCTTGCTCTTGGATATCCATGGGGATTTAGTCGCTGGTTTGTGCGGAGCCAGGACTCACTCGTGTCCTGCTCATGGGACAAGGGGAATGGCCGGGACTAAGTCAGCTCCTCTTGCATTTACGAACTCATCTTGGGCACAAATACGGGGAAAATCATGATTTCAGGCAGGCATTTGGGGGCAGGCAGCACTCTGGCCGTGTTTCCCTGGCTGGGGAGGTGTTGCACCACTTCTCTCTTTCCTCCCTCTCATGGACTCATGGAATTCCACGATGGTTTGGGATGGAAGCGACCTCAGAGCCCATCCAGTGCCACCCCTGGCTAGGCACAGGGACACTTCCCACTAGCCCAGGTGGCTCCAAGCCCCGTCCAACCTTGGCTTTGCCCCTTTGGGGGAGCAGCTCTCCCGCTCCGGGAAGTGCCGCCCGGCGCTGCCGCGTGCGGAGAAACTGAGGCACAGCTCCCGAAGCGCCTCCGGGACGGGGCGGGGACCGCCTCCGCTGGCCGGGGAGGGGGAGGAGGAGGAGGAGGAGGAGGAGGAGGAAGATGCAGTCAGAAGTCTTTGACGTCGGCGTAGGGAATGTGCGAGGAGGAGGAGGAGGAGGGTGCAGTGAGAAGGCTTTGATTTCAGTGTAGGGAATATGGAAAGAGTGGGATGAGGATGAGGATGATGAGGATGCAGTGAGAAGGCTTTGGTGTAGGGAATATGGGAAGAGTGNAAGACAGGTAGGACGGGGCTCCCCGGAGTCCCCCTGGTGTTCCCCAGTATCCCCCCGATATTTCCCGGTGTCCCCGCATGCCTCCGGCATCCCCGCGGCACCTCTCCGGCGTCTCCCTGCATCCCTCTGCTGTCCCCCTGCATCCCCACGGTATTCTCCCTCCCGGGCAGTGCCACCAGCCTTCCCATGTCCCTTGGAAAGCCGGGACGAGGGACATCATCCCGGTGCCCCCCCATCCCGGGGGGTCTAAGGGCACTGAGTTTCCTTCCCTTGAGTTTCCCACAGGGACACTTGGCAGCCGGGGCTCGTCCCAATGCCCAAGGGGTCCGCAGCTGCGTGGGGGCCCGGGGTGGACATCACTGACCGGGAGAACTTTCCCAAAACCCGGGCTCGGGATTGGGTTTTCCCGAGTGTGAGGAGTTCGCTGCTCATTCCCAGCGCCCAGAGCAGCTTTGCGGAGCCTCTTCCACAGCAGCGGGCTGTTTTCCTTCAGGAAAACTCCTTTTCCCCGTGCCTTGTTCAGCGCTCTCCGTCTGCGCCCGCCGCGGTGGGGGTTTGGGATACCGTGCTGGGAGCGCCTCAAGTCCCTCCTTCACCCCATTCCTTCCCGGGGATCATCCTTCCCCGCTTCCCACTCCTCCATCCCGGGCTGCGAGCACTTGGGGGGGGCAAGGGTGTCCCCTGTAGCACCCAGAGTGCCAGGAGAGGGGTCAGAGGCAAGGAAAACTGGATCCGTGCGGATCCACATTGCAGGGATCCATGATCCACGCAGAGCCTGACAGGACAAGGCCAAGCTGCCGTGCCCTTGGGGACAGGGAATGTCCTGCCCCTCGGGAAAAGGAATGCACTACAGCAGCGGCACCTATGCAGGGCTGTCGGAGCCGCTGGAGTTGCGTTTCCACGCGCATGGGCGAGAAATCCTAATTCCCTGATCAACCTGAAGGAAGCAGCTCCTAGCTCTCCCCGAGCAGTGCTGGAGCACGGGAGGGGGCTCAGCTCCTTTGGCTCGCCCCCACCCCAAACACGCGTGCGTCCCTCTCTGCTGCCGTGCATCCCGGGCGGGATTCCCGGCAGCTCGGGGCCGCTCCTGCCGGGCTGCCGTGCCTCCTCCGAGGCTGCGATGGTGCCGAGGGTCTTTAGGAGTCCCTCCGGTTGGGTTCGGCTCTCAGCCCTTGTGCCCTGCAGCAGCGGGGTTCGGCGGTGACACGGGCCGTGGAATCGGGGCACGGGGAGGGAGCAGAGGAGAGCCGGAGCGTGCCAGGAACAGGGAGCAGCCCCCGGGAGCGGCAGGCACGCAGCCCCCCGGGGTGAGTCCCTCCCCATCTGTGTCCCCTGGGCGCTGTTCTGCACGTCCTCCCCCGCGAGGGGACATCGTGTCACCTTCCCTGGGGCCTGTGCCCGAGCAGCCGGGTCCTGCTGCCCGCCAGCCCCTGCGCTGGGGACGAGGACACCTGTCCCGCTGTCCCTGCCCAGCTGCCAGGCGACACCGCAGGTGACGGACCGAGTGTGGGAGAGGCGAGGAAGGAGCCAAGAGCAGCGCCGTCATTGCTTGAGCTCCTGTGGGGCTGGGGGGGACATGGGGGGAGGCAGCTTGTCCCCAAGGAGGGGATGTGTGTGGGGGGCCGCAGGAAGAGCAGGGCAGGCTGAAGGTGGATTTCATTCCCGAGCTGCCGAGCTCCCATCCCGGCAGGATGTGAGCGGGCCCCACGCCGGAGCATCCCCGGGGTGAGCTGCTGCATCCGTGGGACACAGAGCTGAGCAGTGGGAACAGCCAAAGGGCAAATCACATGCGGGCAGCTGCAAGAGGAAAAAACATTTCTTGATTCTCAGCAAGCGTTTGGGGGTTTTTGGAGCGGTTTGGAAACCTTCAGGATCGGGTGATGCGAGGTCCCAGACCCTCGGAGCAGGGATGGGTTTGGGTGTAGCCGTGTGGTTTAAGGATCGGGGCTGTGTGAATCCAGGCCGGCCAGGGCTTTTGTTATGCTCTGCTGCTGCTGCCCAGCGTAAACGTTGCCATAACCCAGCGCAGAGCCCAGCCCGCAGCACGTGGAGCGGACATGGATCGGCTGGAGCCGCTCCGCAGCGGCACAAACAGGGCGGCACGTGGGCACGCACCGGTGCCATCCCGCCGTGCCCAGCCCGTCCCCGCGGCAGGTAAACCACCCCTGGAGCCCCCCACCCCACGTTCAAAGCACAATTAACCCCTCCAGCCCCAAGGAGAGCCCTTCCCGAGGTGACTGATGCTCGGGATGGGGAGAAAAAGCTCCTTATAAGGCTGGGCGGCCGCGGCCGCTCCGCCTGCGGCCGCTTCCCCCCACTGGCAGCTCCACTCGTGTTCCTGCGCTCCAGCCAATTTTTAATCAATCTAATTGGTTCCTCTCCTCATCCCACACCATGTGCTCCAGCTTTGGGTGGCTGCCTGACATATGACACACAATCAGGTGCTTTCTAGAGACCGAGCCTGCCTCGTCCCGCTCCCCCCCGGGAGTTCCGTCGCCTCTTTGAAGGTGCCCGTAGGTGCCTCCTGTGGGATCCCCGGTTATCTCCTCAGAGCAGTTTGGCTAAATTACCTGCTTTTTCCATCAAATCCCTTCCCTGCTGGGCGGCAGGGTTTAAACCCAGAGATGGACTGGGGGTTGAGAGGATGGTGAAGCCCCCAAAGAGGAGCCAGGCGAAGTTCCTGCATCCCTCCTTCCCTTTCTGTGGTTATTTAAGCCTGGCCCGTGCGCGGTGCCACATTCCTGGGGTAAACACACAGATCCTGAGTGGCCTGGTGTGGGTCTGTGAGGGCAGGACACCAGCAACATCTGCTGGTGGGCAGCTGGGACAAACTGACCCTGGCTTGCAAGGGAAAGGGAGCTCGGAGTGTTGCTCCAGCTTGGTGTTGGCTTTTCATCCCTCGTTTTGTTTCTGGAGGGGTTTCCATCGCATCCTGGTTCTGGTGAGGTTTATCCTCCTGGCTCTGTATCCCTCCCTCCTGCCACAGCTTCTCCCTCCTCTCCCTCCTGGCTCTGTGCTGCTGCCTAGCTCTTTTGGGGTTTTTTTTACCCTGTTTTTTCCCCCTGTTGCTCTAATTTCGCTTTCCAGTCTTGTTGCCTTTCCAAGACAGCTCTCAGCCTCTCCACTGCCTTTCACTCCCATCTCCATTACCATCATTAACATCTTGAAGGGCTCAAGCACCACTTCCACCCTCCACTCCTGCACTGTCTTAAATTAAACCCTCCCAACCGTGGCTTTGTCTCAAAATTCCCTCTCCAGGCATCAGCACTTCATTTCCAAAGCAGCTTCCTGGAAAGGATGTTAGGGCCAAATGCCCCAGGGAGAGTTTTGCCAGCAATTTGGGATTTGCCTCGCCGGGCTCTGGTGCAGGGAGATGTGTAATCAGATGAGGGGGTTTAATTGCCTGAGCTGTGGCTGCTCCTGCTGCTCCTTTGCCCTTGCAAGGAGGAAAAAATCAGTCCAGAGGACTGACGATTCTCACAGGGTTTTGCTCTGCTTTTTTCCAGCATTGACCGTACGATTCATCACCAGGAGATTCATTGGAGACTATGATCCAACCCTAGGTAGGAAAACTCCTTTTCCTTGCTGCTGTCGCTCTGGCAGAGCCAACTCTGCTCACCACATTCCCTCTTCTTTCTCCTCAACCAGAGCCCACGGCCATCCTGACACCTCCCTGGCTCTTGCATCCCTTTTTCCTTTTCTGTTGTTATTTGAGGCAAAATCTGTTGGGATGAGCCATCAGATTGCACACGGAAGTGCTGCAGGCTCAGTCATGGGATCGTGGAATCATATAGGATCATATAGAATCATTTAGGTTGGCAAAGACCTCTAAGAGTCCAACCATCAATCCAACAGTTCCTCGAATTCCTTCCTAATCTGGCTTTTAAGGGACTGGAAGCATCTACGTCCGCGGAGCCTTTGCTCTCCCGAATTCTAGGATTTTGGGGTTTTTTTTTTTGCATTTGGGTTGTTTCTCGAGCACTGAAGCTGTGTCCCTGCTGGAATGCCCCAGAAATGTCCCCTCCTCTCACTCTCCTGTGGAGCCCCTCTCCCACACTTTGGTCACTGCTGCCCTCTGGGCCACCCAGGTGACAGAGGCCACCCAGGCTGAGCCTGCTCCCTGGGGGTTCTCTCACAGCCCTGCCCTGTCTGTGCTCCCCAGAAATGATCTACAGGCACGTGGCTGTCATCGACGGGGAGATGGTGCACTTCGAGATCCTCGACACGGCCGGACAGGTGAGCTGAGCCAGGGAAGGCTGTCCCTGCTCTTCCCCTGGCCTAATCCCTGCCGTCTGGAATATCACGGTGTTTATCTCAGGAGAAGGGTGTTTTGGTGAATTTGGGTCTCTCTAGCCTCAGTTACAGTGTGGCTTTGGGTAAATATTTCCCTATTCCCACGTGGGGCGCGGCTCTTCTCTCTGCGCCGGTGGAGCATCCCAGGGAGCACCGATTCCCCCCATATCCATGTCAGGACAGGGCTGGTGGCTGTCCCCACCTGCCACACTGCCTAAGCCACCCCATCCCCGCCCCAGCCTGCCAGTGTCACCACCGCTGTCCCCAAACCCTTCACGGAGTCAGCGCCAGGCCCTCGGGAGCTTTTCCGGGGTTGCAACCGGAGGCACTCACGGCAGCCCGTGTGTGCCCCAACAGGAGGAGGACTCCCTGCAGATCGAGGAGAAGATCAAGTGGGGCGATGGCTTCGCCGTGGTGTACTCGGTGACCGACTGCTGCAGCTTCGACGAGGTGATGCGCCTGTGCTTCCTCATCAACCACCTGCACGGCAGCCCCAAGCGCAGCGGCGCCGCCGAGCAGCCGCCCGTCGTCATCGTGGCCAACAAGAAGGACCTGCAGTTCGACAGGATGGTGTCCACCGAGGATGGGGAGAACCTCTCCAGAGCCCTCAAGATTCCCTTCTACGAGATCTCCACCCGGGACAGCTACGAGGAGCCGGTGGCGGTGTTCAGCAGCCTCTACCAGGAGCTGCTCAGGCAGGGCCACTTCTCGCCGGGCTCCTTCAAGAGGAGGACAGTGTCCAAGCTCATGGAGAAGATTCCCAAGATGCAGGCCAGCTCCACGCTGAACTCTGCGGGCCGGAGCCTCAGCTTTAACTCCTTCAGGGACTACATTCCCGAGTGAGTGGCCCCGCTCCAGCCCGGGGTGGGGGCGGCTGCTGGGGCTGTGCCAGCTCTCTGGAGGGGAAGGTCAGGAGTGGAGAGGGTGGGATTGGGGTACAAAAGTCTGTAGGTTCGTACAAGAGGGTTTTGTGCCAGCAGGGATGGTTTTCTCCATCCATCTGCTCCCTTTGTTCCCTCCTTCTCCTCTGGCACGGCTGGTGGCCCTGGTGACTGCAGTGGTGTTGGGACAACCCTTGGAGGCTCAGCCGTGTTTTGGTGGGGCTCAGACCGAGCACAGACACATCTGGGGGGGCTTTCCCCTTCCTCTGAGCTGGCTGGGTGTATCTATGCCCCAAATCCAGCAGCCACCCCGCCGGGTGACCCCGAGGGCTGTGCCGGCTCCCAGGCTGGCACCAGGGATTGGAGCCTCCTTCCTCAGCGTGGCTGGTGAGTAAAACCCCCCTGGATCCTCAAACCCTTCCAGGCTGCGCTCAGCAGCGCGGACACAACAGAGCCCATTCCAGAAGCTGCTTGCAGGTGCCCCTCTGTCTGCCCATTCCCTGCCCCATTCCCAGAGGGAAAATCACCGTGGGATTTGTCTCTGCATGGGGACGGGGCAGGAAAGGCGTGGGAAGGAGCCGGGCTTGTGGCTCGTATTCCCTCGCTCCCTCTGGGTGCTGGGGGCTGTGTGGCCGTTCGGGGTGGCTGTGCTGGGACCCTGTGCTGTGATCCCCCTGTTGTGACCGACCCCATTGTCTGCTGCTGCCTCCTGTGACAATAAAAGCCGAGTTCCCAACCGCCTGTGGCGCTCCCGGGATAGGTGATTTTAGGGAGCTGAGGGAAAGGGGGTGTGGGATCACCCTTAATTTAGGGCTGGGCATCCCTTATCGTCCCCCTGAGTCCTGACACCGTGCGCTCTCCGGGCTCACTCCATCCCTAAAAGGCTTCCCTGGAGGATCACAGCCTGGGAAACCACTTATCCCACTGCTCCAGAACCCACCCAGACACCCCTTCCCCTCCTACAGCTCCCAGGGGTGCTTCCTGGTGCTGCCTGTGTCTATCCAAGGGGTTTCCCTCCAAGCCGGGGGGGATATTCATTAAATTCCATCTTTGTTCAAAGCCCCACACTCTCCTGTGGGGGAAAGAACGAGCCCCATTAAGGGGCTGGGCCAGGAGAGCATTTTGGGGCTGCTCCTTCTCAGCACCTTCATTAAAACTCCAATTTTATTGAATTAAATACAATGAATGAAAATTCGCTCAGGGCTCTGTGTATGAGCAGAGCCCAAACGGGGCTCCAACACCTCAGGGGGCTGGACAAGGAGGGGTTTTTATTTACTTTTAGGGGGGTTATGGCATTCCCAGGGGAGTTGAGCACTGGGAACTGGGCCTGGGGGTTTGGGATCTGACACCTGCCCTGAGGTGATCCCAGAGGATCCAGTCTGGGAAGCGCTGGGATGGGGAGAGAAGAGCTCAAGAGAGGGATTAAACTCCATCAGGATGCTGAACACACACTGGAGCCTGTCAAATGAAGGATTTGGGTGCCCTCATTCCGCGTTGCTCGGTTCCCAAATATCCCCAGGGCTCATCCAAGGGGACGGATTTAACCGCCGGCTTGAGCCGGGCGTGGCGGAATCCCGCAATATTCAGCGGGAATGATTCCAAGTGATGGATGAGACGGGAGCAGCTCATGAGCAGGAAGCCAGGCCAGCGCTGGAACAGCATCCCCAGCGCTCCTGGCAATGGAGGAGCGCTCGGCACGGCCGGGATCGCTGTCCTGGAGTAACCCCGGCCCTTTTTTATATCCCAAGGAATCCGCAAGGCTCCATGTGGTCGCTGCCGCGGCCCCTCACCAGAGCTCCTGGCCCTGCCTGCTATAATTAGCACCAAACCTCATTAGGAGAGGCAGGGGCAGCTCTTCAGGGCTGGTAATTGCTAATTACTGGAAGCCTCTAATGGCTCTCCAGGGCCAGTTTCCTCTCCCTTATAAAGGAAGGTCCTGAGGATGCAGCATCCACTGGGGTGGGGAGAGGTTTGGCAGGGGAATTCTGGGGGGAGTGCACTGGGGCAACCCCATCAATCCCAAATTCCTGTGGTGAGGGGTCTGCAGGGGGTGGGCAAGGGAGGAGGAGGAAGGAAAAGAGGAGGAGGAAAAACAAGAAGAAAAAGAAGAGGAAGAAGATGATGAAGAAGAGGAAGGTCTGCGTCTTACTCGGAGCAGAGCCTGCAGCTTTAGGGCCCCAGGCAGGTGAGTCCAAGGCAGGTCCCTGGAAAGGAGGTGCCCAGAGCTCCCTTGGAGCCCCTCGGATGCCCCTGGTTCCACGTGGAAGTGGAACCTGCAGCCTCCTCCCTGCCAAGCAGGGCACTGCCACCAAAACCCCTCTTCAGGGGCTTCGGGGAACGGAAATCAGGAACGAGGGCTGGGGTTTGGTTTGCCTTGGAGGCCTCCCAAAAGAACCACAGCCGTACTTGGGGAGCTCAGGGCCGCTCATAACTCCCCCAGGGAAGAGGGACGGATGGAGCCCAGGGGTCCCGTGCTGATCCCCTGCGTGGATGTTCCTGCGTGGAGCTGGGAGTGCCACCTCCCTGGGGATAGCTGGGCATCCCGAGGGTCACCCTGCACCTCTCCAGCCTGCCGTGGCTCAGCTTCGCGGAGAGAAGCGGAAGAATTTCGGTCTCATCATCCGAACGGCGTCTCCAGGGCCGGGATCGAATTTGGCAGCAGGCGGGCTGCAAATCTGCTCAGCAGATTTCTGGGAAGTTCGGGAGAGGCAGATGAAGCAGGAATGTCCTTCCCAAGAGCCCC
Source organism: Origma solitaria (assembly GCA_013397895.1). NCBI lineage: Eukaryota > Metazoa > Chordata > Aves > Passeriformes > Acanthizidae > Origma > Origma solitaria. The sequence continues at coordinate 63,045 of VZRL01000427.1, read as the reverse complement.
CTCGCTGTGCCCACCCCCAGCAGCTCCCTGGCACGGCAAACCCCTCAGTCATCCCCCCAATTGTCCCCTCTGCCCAGGGCTTTGCTGGAGATCCAAATTGTGGCGTGCAGCCGCTCTCTCTTCACAGCCGCAGCTTTTATCATCAGCCGTGCCTTGTTTTAATTTAAAAAGCAGAGGTTTGGGGCTTTTTGAAGGCTTCTCCTGGAGGAGCAGCACGTGGCTGCCTCGCTGATGCCCTGTTCCTGGGAGCGAGGGGGAGAGCAGAATGGCCAACAGCCCTTTCCAAGCTGGGGGTGCCTTTAGAGACCCCAAATCAGCACCCTCACCCTCCTCATCCTTATTGAGGCCGTCTGGGTGCTGCAACATTCCCGGGATTTAAGGTACCCGGGCTGGGTTTGGGGTGCAGGGGGTTGAGTGCCCCATGAAAAGGTTTTCCTCAGCACGGTGGGCTCCTCTCTCCCCAGACCAGCAATTTTAGGAAATAGTGTGCATTAGGAACGTGGGTTTGGTGTCCCCAAAATACCAGTTTTGCTTGAGGGGGGAAAGGGTGGCACGGGGCACACAGGGGCCATTTCCATCCCACCAGCACTAGCCAAAACTGGCAGCTGGAGCTTGCGACTTTTCAGCTAAAAAATTATCCATGCACGGATTATTTTGGGTGCTCCACGCTGCTCCCCAGCCCACCCTCTCCCCAAAATCTGCTGCTTGGCTCAAGGCCCTCCTGAAAGCCCAGACAGGCTGTGAATGGACACGATGGCCCCCAAATCCCAGGGTTCCTGGTTGGGGGGACACGGGATGGGAAGGGACAACGGTCGCTTCCAAGGGCCGTTCGTGTTTCTGAGGCCACACCATCAGTGAAAACCCTGCTGCTCGTTTATTGCTCTATAAATAGCGGTGGAGTTCATGGAAATCGGGGATTGCTCGCCAGGAGGAAATCCAGACTGAGATTTGAGGGTTTAGGAGCCGAGTCACCCTTTTTGCCATTTTTTCTTCCCTTTTCTTTCAAACCGAGCAATAGCTCAGCTCCAATAAGGAGCACGAGGCTCCCTAAGGCGCACAGAGAGTTCCAGCACAGCCAAAGGCTTTTGCTGGCCCTGAAAGGCAAGGCTGGGAACTGCAAGGGGAAGGGAAACCAAAGGAAAACGCCCACCACAGCACATGGGCTGGTTTATTCCCGGGATGGATTCTGAAGGTATCCTCTCCCTTTAGATGAACTCCGGGGTGGCAGGAGGATGGGATATCCATGCCCATCCATGCTGCCAGCTTCAGGGAATCCGCTCTGGCTCATCGCTGTGTCTCCCAGCTTATAGATATCACGGATAAATGGATAAAAATGGGACTTTTGAGGTACCGTGGGATCCACCCCCTCAAGGGAGAGTTTTGGGATGAGGCTGCTCTGCACTGGGGAAAATGGAGGAGAAATGCCAAATCCTGGAGGCACTTTGCTGCTCCCAACAGTTTTGCTTTGCTCTTGGCCAACCCACACAGCTTTCCTCTATTTTTTTTTGCTGAATAATAATATTTAAGAAACCCCAGACCAGAAACCCCGGGAGGTCTGGCCGTGCTGCTGGGAAGCTGTAATTGCTGGTGCTTTAAGGCTGTAGGAAAATATTGACGGAAAGGGTTGGGTCTTCCCAAGAGCAACCCCACAAAAGTAGAAAATCCCACTGTGGCTTTCTGTGCTCGCCCTTTTCCCATGCAGCCCGAAAGGTGACAACAGGACTGAATGTGATCTGCAGGGTGTGCAGTGACAGAAGCCTCTCTTGGGGGACACTGATCCTAAATCCCAGTGGGAACAGCCCTTAGTCCCTGTTTTCCGCGTGTTTCACCAAAAAGCTTCGATTCCCAAGCTCTGCTGATGAGATCAATGTGTTTCCAGCCTCCCACTCCCTCCCTTCGCTGGGCACTGCCCACCCCTCAGTGCCACATGGCACACTTGGGTTGGCAAATCCCACAATCCTAGAACGGTTTGGGGTGGAATGGACCTCAAAGCCCATGAGATTCCAACTCCCTGCTGTGGGCAGGGACACCAAAGTCCTTTAGCACCTTTGGAGCTTCGAAAGCTCCTTTTGATACCAAAAAAAGGAACCTCGAGGTCTTTTCTACCCTGAAAAGTCAGGAAGAGGGAAAAGATGCTCCATTTTGCACAGGATGAGACTTTAAAATGTTTTTTAAAAAAACCTCTGGAAGCAGAGGGGCAGGACACTCTCCTGGAATCCAGGGAGACACCCCAAGGTGTGGGTTTTTTTCCCTGTGACCGGTCAAGGCTAAGTGGTTTTTGTTGGCAGTGGGAGGGAGATGAAGGGAGGTTTCATTCTGCTCGTGGCAGCCAATTCACGCTGAGATCTGTGATGGGCAGGAGAACTCCTAGAACCGTTCTTCCTCCCAAAAACCAGGAGTTCTGGGAGGATGGGAGAGGGCTCAGCCCAAACCCCCAGGCCATGTGCAGAGCCGGGAGGGCCCAAAATTGGCCAAATATTGAGCAGCCGAAAGCTCCGGCAGGACTTTTCTCTGGGATTCGAGCTGCTTTTTAAGAAAAGGGTTTTAAAACCATCCCCTTTTCCTGCTCTCCCACCTCGGCATGTCCCCCTGTCCCTGCTTATCCCGCTGCATCCGCCCCACTGCAGGCGCCAGGCTTTCCCTAATCCCACCTTGGGGGCCCCTCTGCCATTCCATGGATGGGATTTAATCTTGTGCCGTGTGACACAGCTTTGCCTTCGGCTGCTGCAGCCAAGCAACCCCATCGCTCATCCCCCCCAACCCCACAGCTCATTTTGGGGTGAGAAACAGGGAATTGTCAATTCCTGTGCAGCTTTTGTGGCTTTTGGTGGCTGCTGCCCACATCCCTTTCTCTCCCCTGGACGGAGGATTAAACCATCCCGATGTACCAGGATCCCAATCGTCCCAAAGATGATTTTTTTTTTCGCTCTCCTCTGCCCTGTTTCTGCAGGTTTTGCAGCCAAACCGAGGTGTCCCTGGGATATACGGATTTATAAAGCCTCACAAAAAGGTGGTAAATCCCACACCAGTAATTCCATGGGCTGACGCTGTGGGTGAACAGCCCTAAATCAGTACAGGGTTTATTCATTTCTGCTTGCTTCCCTTTTCCAGGTGTGGGGAGTGTTGAGCTCCTCAAGTGCCTGTAACATTCCCGGTGGAAGGAACACCCCTTCTTCCTTCTTTTTTTAAATTTTATTTTAAATTTTTTCCTTGATTTTACCTAGTTTTGGGGTGCATGGAGCTCCTCAAATGCCTGTAACATCCCCGGTGGATGGAACACCACTTCTTCCTCCTTTTTTAAATTTTATTTTTAATTTTTCCCCTGATTTTACCTAGTTCTGGGGTCCCATGGGTCCATCGCCTACGGCTTTGCTATAACCTCTCGTGACTGTATTCCCAGGGGATCCCCAGCCACTCTGGGGATTTTTCCCCTCCATCCACCACTGGATATTGCCCCAGCTGCAAAGAAAAATTAGTCCTGGAGAGGAAAGGTCCCTCCAGGGGCTTATTTGGGCCACAGATGAGAATTCTCCAGGTGGATTTGGCTGTCCCGGGACTCTCCTGAAGAGCAATGTCTGGGGTGAGCAGGGCTTTGGGGTTCAGGGCTTAGGATTGCCAGGGTTTCGCTTGGATGCAGGATGGGGAAACGCTTTCAAATCCCACATTTTTTATATCTTGGCAGCCACCAGGTTGTAATATTGCTTGGAAAATCCGGGTCTTCCCTGATCACCTGCAGACAGGGTGAGATGAGTGTGAACAGGGACTGGGGCATGGCAAAATCAATGGAAATGCCAGATTTGCAGAGATTTTGCACCGGTGGGGATTTCAGGTGTCCTGGGAAGTGGCTTCCTGTGGTTTTGGGTGCTGGCAGCACCCTCAGCTGCAGCACCCATCGTGGCAGCCCTGGAGTGGAGCTCAGGTGGGGTCCGTGCGAAGAAGGAACAGGGATAGAATCCCCCAAAATCAAACAATAACAGCAGCAAAAGCCAAAGTGGGAGAACAAGGAGGCTCAGCACTTCCAGGGCTCCAGTGCGGATTCACAGGTGCGCAGTTAAGGCTCGACCACAGCCACCTCAGTAAAAAAATCCCTTTAAAATTATTCTCCTACAAATAAAAGCCTTTAAAAATTAATATTTTGAACATCCTGCCCCTGTTGGGGGTGAAGCCACCTGAGGCTACGCGCGGGCTGCAGGGGAGCGGGCGGGAGGGAGAGAGGTAGGAGGGAGGGAGGGAGGGAGGGAGCTTGGCTTAAGTAACGCTCCTGGGATAGTCTGGATCAAGTTCCTTCGGCTCCACGGGTCTCTGTCGTGGCCAGGAGGGAAAAGTGCCCCGGGAAAGAGAAGAAAAACCACCGGGAAAAACATCAAGGACACTTCGGGGGCTGCGACAGCATCTTGGGACCTGCTTTTAGGTAAGGGGGTGACGGGGGTGTAGGGGCGGGCGTGCTGTGCCAGGGCAGGCGGCCCCATTCCCAACCTGCCGTCGGGCCCTGGGATGCACGGACAAGGCAGTGCCACCCCACGAGGCTGTCCCCACGGGTGACACCTCACCTGGCAGAGCAGCAGGTGCCCGTTCCCTTGGGCTGCACCACAGGGGCTGCATTATCCAAACGCTTTTCCAGGGAACAGAGAGAGGAGATGGAAAGAGGATGTTGCATCCCCTCCTTTCTCTACCCACCCTGGGATGTTTCCCTGCACCCCTACCGCTTCCAAAGCGAGCAGGGGAGTGATGCCAAGCCCCACGGAGCAGCGGAGGCTGGAGCGCGGCCCCAGTTCCCATCATCCATGGCCCCGTGTCCCTCCCGGGCTCTGGGCCACGTGTGTCCTTCTCCTCCTCCTCCTCCTCGGTGTCGCTGGGTGCTGCCGGCCGTGCCAAGGGGCTGAGCCCCCGGCACCGAAGGCAGCAGCGGAGGAGGCTGCGGAAGGGACTCCTCTTAGCTCAGGATGGGTGCAGAGAGAGCGGAGCTGCAGATTTCCTTCTTTTAAACAGTTATTCTATTGGATTAGTTTTCTGTGCATGCTTTTGGAGCTATCCCAGAGGATCTTTTGGAGCTACCCCAGAGGGTTTTCTTTCTCGCGCTGCTGCAGGAGGGGACAGAAGCAGAGCCGCAGCATCCCTG
>VZRL01000427.1:42580-57884 GCA_013397895.1 Origma solitaria | reverse complement strand
CCGCCACACCGGCCAAATCCCGGAGTCCAACTGGACCATGGGCCTCAGGGAGATGACCGAGCCCTGGAAAGGCGCCGTGGGCTGCTTCGGCGTGGCCGTGTTCTTCGCCATGACCATCGGCATCATCTCGTGGCAGGCGCTGGAGCAGTCCCCGGAGGAGTGGGTGCTGCGGGGCCGTGCCGCGGGGATGCTGTGGGAGCGCGGCCGCGGGGCGCTGCTGCTGCGGGCGCTGCCGGCCGGCCGCCCGCTGCTGGCCATCGCCGTGGGCAGCGTGCCGGCCAGCGAGCCCCCGCCGCCCCGGGACCGCTGCTGGCACGACGGCGGCCAGTTCTGCTATGCCTGGGAGGAGGACGCCGAGCTCCGGCTGTCCCTGGAGCCGCCCGCGGCCCCTGGCACCGAGTGCTACGGCGTCCGCTGGAGCCCGCTGCGCCCCGACGTGACCCTGAAGGTAACGGGGACCCCTCTGTCTGGCTGTGGGGTCCAACCCACGTCCAAATCCTGTGGGGTCCAGCCAGGGAGGGTCCGGCCTGACCACCATCCGATGTCCAGCTTGGCTATGGGGTCGCACCGTGGTCGTGGGTCCCCAGGTCTGGCCCGACTGCCATCCCCCGGCTTGGTTATGGGGTCACACTATGGTCGTGGGTCCCCAGGTCTGGACTGACCGCCATCCCCCAGCTTGGTTATGGGGTCACACTATGGTCGTGGGTCCCCAGGTCTGGACTGACCACCATCCCCTAGCTCGGTTATGGGGCCGCACCGTGGTCGTGGCTCCCCATCTTGGGAAAAACCTTTTGGAAGCGTCGTGCCCTGAAGCTGAGCCCCGAAATCACGCGGTGGTGCCACGTTGGTGACCCCGGGGTGGAAGAGCTGTGTTTATATGGAGACGGAGTAAATAACTACCAGAGATGACAATGCTGGCGAGAGCCTCGGGAAGGTCTCTTCCAACACAGACACAATGGGCAGCTCCCGCGGGATGGGAATAATCCGTGTCCGCTGCTGCAAACATTTATGGGGGCTTTATTTTTGGTATCATTCCCTGTGTTCTCCCTCAGTTAAATAAAAGCAGACTCCGGGAAGGAGCATTAGGAGGGGAAGGAGAAACGCTGTCGGAGCGGGGTGTCCTGTCGTGGGGAACCCTCCGAACAGGGAGGGAAGCAGGATGGGATTCTCTGGGATGGAGGGTTGTTCCCCTTAGCCATAAATCACCTGTTGGCGCCGTTTGGGGTGGGTGGAAGGTGTTGCCTGAGCACAAACCCTGCAGGTGGGGCTGGCTCTCCTCCACCGACATCGTTTGAGAGGATGAGTGAGACAGAATAGGCTTCCCCCCATTTAAAAAAAAACAAACCAAACCATTGGAAAATATGATCCAGTGAAATCTGAGTTAAGAACAGGCTGTTTTTCCCTCCTTCCCAGCTGGTGCAACGAGTTCAGCTGACACCTGGTACAGCTATTCCGAGCCTCCAGGGTTTCCACTTTAATAATTTACATCTTCTTTCCCCACCCCTCGGAGAGACTTAACCTCTCGGTGCCCCCGAGCTCAGCACTCCAGGAGGTTCCGAAGCCTTGGGATTGGGAATAACCATGGGGTGGGTTGAGTGGGGGTCTCCTGGGTCCCCTCTGCCCACCCCAGCCCCCCTCCACGGCCCCAAATCTCTGGGCTTTCGGGGAAGCCCATCCCGCCTGGGAAGTCACGAGGATGCTAAGTCCTGCTGATCCCTCGATTTGGCAGAAAGGGGAACTTTGAGAAGCTTTGAAGTGAAAACTGATGGTTTCTGGCAGGAGGCGGGTCAAGAACAGGGATGTCCCCCAGCCCAGGGCCCTGTCAGACCCTAGGAGAGGTGCTCCAAGTCTCCAAACTGAGACTCTTGAGGGAAATTCAATTCCCTCAAGGGTCTCCAAACTGAAATTCTCGTTATCAGCCCTGGGGGAACAGGGAAGCTGTGCCTTGGGAGAGAGGATGTGTCACCCTGGGGACACTGTGGAGCTCAGGATGGAGCTAAAAGCCCTCTGTGAGAGCTCAGGTGGGGGCAGCTGCACTTGAAGATTCACCCCAGAAACTCTCTGGAGAGGTTAATGTGCTTCTAAGTAAAACAGAGAGGGAAAAAGAAAAAAACACCAGAGGAAAAAACCACCAAACGAGAAACACCAACCAAATAAAAACCTGACCAAACCAAAAAAACCCCAAACAAATCAAAACTACACAGATTTTCCAGCTGGTTTTCTGAAAGTGCCCTCACTACATTTTAAATGTTTCCTTTAATTTCTCCCTCTCCTGTCACTCCTGTCCCACAGCCACTCACACCTGCAGAGTCTCTTCGCTCATACCTTTGCAGCACCTTTTCTCCTGTGGCTCAGAGGTGTTTGATAACCATGGCGGGGTGCAGAAGTGTGATTCTTGTGACAATTGGGCTTCATTTAAGCTCCTTCAGCAAAAACTGGCAGGCTTTGGGGAGCATGTCTAGCTTTTCCTTTGTTTCTAAACAAAACCATAATTTTATGCTGTAAAAGGGACACCTTCCACTAGCAGGCTTTGCTCCAAGCCACGTCCACCTTGGCCTTCGTACTCCCCCTGAGTATTCCTCGCTCTTTGACGATGTTTTCCTGGCTGCAGGATTGTTTTTCCATGGCCAACGTGTCCTGGTACGGAGGGCCGAGCATCCTCGCCCAGCGCTGGCCCCTCAATGATGCCGAGAGCCCCGCGCAGCCCTTGGTCAGCGGCAACCTCGGCACCAACCCCGACGGCTTCGGGCCTGTCCTGGAGAGGTACTTCCTGGGATCCACAGGTAATCACCTCCTTCGCTGGGCAGCGTCCAACAGCTTCAATCCCGGCGCTTCTGCGCTGTAGGATTGCCGTCTGTGGGGTTTGGGTCGGTTTGTTTCAGACGGTCGGGACGGAGACGAGAGATCTCTGGAGTTTGGTCTCAGAGCATGAGGTTTATTGTGAAAGGTGTGGGTGTAGGGACCTGCTGGGAGCTGCCAGACACAGCTCAGAGCAGGGCAGAGAGGGGAGAGAGAGAGAGAGAGAAGAAAAGTACAGAATACAGAATAGAATGCAGAATGAATCCCGTGGTTACCGTTTACAATACAATAAATCATCTTCTGTGCTGAATATTCTAATTTTTGCTAACCAATCTAGAACAAGCTACAAATCCTACAACATTTACATACAGCCTAGGAGAGTCATTGCATTACCATACGGCGTTGTATTTTAAACTCTAAAAACTGCTTTTTGGACCCTCTGCCAAGCTGGTAGGGTCTGCTCTGACCCTTGGACCTGCCTGCAAGCAGAGGGGATTGTTTAATCAAAAGGGGATTGCCTTTAGTGGCCACACCATTGTTTTCCAGTTGTTCAGTACCTGGGGTTTGGTATCTCAAAGCTTGTCTTCATTTCAATCTCGCTTATAGTTTCCATATTCTCAGCATCTTCTGCCAGCTAATCATATTTATAAGGCTCTCCTATTTCATCCTCCCCAACACTCCGCCCCACTCCTCCTTTAAGAGCAGCGTAGATGTCTCCGGGAATAAAATACCCTACAAATGTAGGGTCAGCAGGGAACGTGGGATGGATCCCACGCCACCTCATCCCTGTGGGAAAGGCCACGATACCGATGCTGAGTGCCTGAGGATGGGGTGGCCCAAGTCACCCCAGGGACATCCTGTGCTCTCAGTGGGCCTGGTTTATTTTGAAGGCCAGATCCGTGCCTGTTGCTGCATCCCCAGCTCCACCAGAGTGGTTTTAAGGCTCCCTGGTGCTGCTGCGGGATGCTGGATTCAGGCTGGGTGTCATTTTGGGGGGGATATTTGGATTATTCTGCGGAACACCAAACTTCAGGCATTACTCCAAATTAATCCAATGACCTGCAGCTGCCCTGCACTGCTGAGGCTGCTGAATGCTGGGCAAAAAGGCCAGAAAAGGGAAAAACCCAGTGTCAGGAAAAATTAATCCACAAACACCTTTATGTCCAGAAAGGAGACAGAGGAGTCCTGTAACTTTATTCATGAATAAAGGGAGAGGTCATGGGCATTTCCCATGGGGTCTCTCAAATTGCTAGAGGCCGCAGCCACTTGTTATCCTAATTTCCTGGCCGCAGTTCCCTCTCTCTTTTCCCATTGCCTGAGGTACTCGAGAGGTACAGACTTCCGAATTACCTAATACAGAGCCCCTCCTAATGTACATTCCCCCCCCGCCCCACTTTGTTTTCTTTGTGTCTCTGTTCTTTTCCTCTAAGTCCACGGATTTAACACGTCCTTGGGCGAGGAACAGTCTGTGTCAATTAACGGAATTCCTACGGAATTTATGGTTCCCCTCATTGCCTCTTTCCCCTATCAGTGCCTGGCCTTACCTACCAGCAGGCCTCACAGTTTGTTTGTAAAGACATCTCCCTCTTCTTCCTTCCACCAGCCCCGAAAGGCGTTTCGGAGGCCCCAGGGGAACAGCCGGAGCAGGGTGGGGATGGCTGGCACGGCTGGATCCGTGCTGGGATCGGCCCGGGATGCCTTGGCACCGCTCAGGCCTCCCTGCGGCTGCCAGGCCGGGGAGCAGCCGGGCGCTCGCCGAGACACCATTTCCGCGCTTTTCCCCCTGCAGGAGTGACGGTGACAGTGGCTGGCGAGGTGCCCCTGCTCCTGTCGCTGGAGAGCCACCGGCAGTTCTGCCTGGAGACGCCGGCGGGCCGCGCCGAGCCCCNCGCGGCGGCTCGGACCCTGCCGGACGCGGCGCTCCTGGGGTGAGCACCCCTTCCCCCGGCCACGGCGGAGCCCACCCCGAGCATCTCACGAGGGATTTCCCGCCCCGCAGGTCTCCGGTCTGGCGGTACCGCGGCCCGGAGGGTTCCGCCGCCAAGGTCAGGCGAGGCCTGAGGGCGCTGCTGAGGAGGCTGAAGCGCCATCGCCTTTGTGAGGGCGTCGTGGCCCTGGGGGAGCGTGGCACCGCCGTTCTCGCCGCCGCGGTACGGCCCCGCCACCCTCCGGGCACGAGGGGAGCGCGTGTTCCCGCTGCCCCAAATCCCTCATTCCCGCCTTTCCCGCCCGCAGGACCCGGAGCCCTCGGAGCGGGGCACGAGGCAGGCGCCGGCGCTGGTGGATCCCCTGGAGCTCTCCATCACGCTGTCCCCGTACGCCGCCGTCACCTCGCCGCTCTTCCTGCGCTCCCTGCGCGGCAGCGAGGCCGCGGGATACTGGCTCAGCCGCCAGCCCCGACCCGGGGGCAGCTCGGTACGGGACTCCCTGAGCCCCAAAACCAACATTAAAGCTGATACACCCCCTCGGGTTTGTTATTTATCGAGGGACGCAGCCCGATCCCACTCTGCCGGGGGAAGCAGCGTCTCTCCCCGTTCCTACAGAAGCAGCTTTCCAATGTCCACTTCCAAAAGAAGTTGCCGGCGTTCAGGAAATCCCTCAATTCAATTTTTTGTGGCCTGTTTCATGATCAGCCACTTCACCACCAGCTCAGGGATTTTCGGGGGCTTGAGGGAGGCCTTAAACCTTGAAGCGCTGCACCGTGACAGTGAAGAGTGGGATGGGGGCAGCACGGCATCCCCAGCCTGGCACCCTGGAATCAGCAGGATATCCTATGGATCTGACACGGATCCTCTTCCGCAGATCCCGCTGCTGACCACCTGGAAGGGGCAGCTCTGCGCCCGCCTGAACGTCACCAGCGAGGCGGCGCGGGGCTGGTACCTGGCTCGTGCCCGGCGCCTCAGGCAGGCTCTGGGGGCCGCCTACGTGGCCTTCGAGGGAGTTGAGGGCAATTCCTTCCTGGAGCAGGACATCCCTGCTCCCGCCAAGCTGGCAGGGGATGGATACACCGAGGTGCTGGCGGCAGCGCTGGCCACGCTGGGCAATGGCACCATCATCAGTGCCGGGACCAGGTGGGCACCAGGGAGCAGGAGCTGGTGGGCACAAGAGCTGCTGGGGGGTGGTTGAACTGGTGCTTGGAATACATTCTCGGTGTTCTGAGATGTTTCCTGGCACCCAGGGAAGCGGTGGGGAAGTGGGCTAGGGCAGCGTGTGGGAGTCAATGATCCTTGTGGGATCTGAGGATGCTGAGGCCCTGGCATAGGTGCCCAGAGAAGTTGTGGCTGCCCCTGGATCCCTGGAAGTGCCCAAGGCCGGGCTAGACAGCGCTTGGAGCAGCCTGGGCTAGTGGAAGGTGTCCCTGCCCGTGCCAGGGGGTGGCACTGGATAGGCTTTAAGGTCCCTTCCCACCCAAACCATTCAGGGCCTATAATCCAGCCCCAGCAGCTGCCAGGCCAGCTGGGCACAATGGAATTTCAGCTCCTGCGAGCCCTCTAAGCACCTTGAGGGGTTTGTGTTGTCTCCCCAGATCCAGCCACCTCCCGCTGTTTGTCCAGATGAGCCCCCTGCGCTCTGACTGGAGCCACGCGGGACTGAAGGGGCTCATCCCCTCCGTGCTGCACTACAGCCTCCTGGGCTACAACTTCTTCATCCCTGATGCAGTAGGTAAGCCCAGATTTTCCACTTTTTCCCTCTTTCTGGCTTCTCTACAGTGATTTTTGCAGCCTTTTTCCAGGCGAGAGGAGCACAGGAGGTACATTTGCGCCTTAGGTGAGCTATGGGAATGTTGGAGTGTTTTGCTCCCCAGTTTTCTGCTGTGCTGGCTGGGTGAATCATACCAGGGGAAAAGTGAGGAATAAAAATCAAAAGAATATGCTGTAAATATGGCCAGGCAGCTCCAGCAGCAGCCGGGTCTGTGGGGATTCCCTTCCCAGAGTTTCACCACAGCCCACCCCCGCAGGTGGCTTGGGCTAAATCCCAATCCGCATCCCTAGGCTCCTGGCTGGGGAATGGGTGTTCCTAAAACCCTGGCAGCTCTGCTCCAAGTCTGCGTTTCTGCTCCGAAGTGAAATGGCTGGAGAAATCCTGAAATAAAAACATTATAAAAGGGCAAGAAATGACCTTTAATCAGGGCCAAGTGGATCCATTTCCCTTTTTCTCGGAGCTGATGGAGTTACTGGTGGTTAAAACATGCCCTGAACGTGCAGGGGCTGCGCGGGAAGTGTCAGACATGGAGCGTGGAGCGAAACAACAGCCCTGAAATAGGGGTTGAGAACAATATTTCAATCTGGCCTCCGTTTTTAGCCTGTTTTCCTTAGGATATGAGGCTCAAGCAATCCCAACACGGAAGTTTGCTTCCCAAAGAGGTGCTGAAGCCTTTGGCTTGTTCCAGGGGAGCAGGATGGGAGTGCAGGTCCCCCTGCATGGAGAGAGTTGGGGAGTGTGTCCCAACAGCCTGGGATCTGCAAGAGTTGGGAAAAGCCTCTGGAGGAAACGGGAATTTGTGGATGGCTGGGTGAGCCCATGGCGTTTCCAGGGAAGCTGTGTGGGGTTTTTGGAGCAGTGGCTCCCAGGAATGCTTAGGCACTGGAAGGTTTCCCAAGGCCATCGAAGGCCCCGCTCAGCCCCGTGTTCCTGCAGGAGGGAGCGTGGCCGGAGCCGCCCCGGGGGACACAGAGCTGTTTGTGAGGTGGCTGCAGATTGTGACATTCCTGCCCGTGATGGCCTTCGGGACCCCGCCCTGGCTCTGCTGCGACGCCTGGGTATGTATCCCACACTCCAGAGTGGAGGACACCGCGATCCTCACGTGGCTGATGTCCCCAAAAGCCATGGAAGGCCTGGCAGGGGTCACCTGCTGACCGCTGACCCCAGCTTTGTACTGAAATGGGAATAAATCCATTATCAATGGGTTTAGATTCTATTCCCAGTGGATTTGTATCCATTATCAATGGCTTTAATTGTATTTCAGTTCAATGGATTCATACGCATTATCAGTGGAATTGAAATCAAATTGATTAAGGTCCTTTATCAATGGATGTAAACCCATTTGAATCCAATTATAAATATCCATTATAAATAGTTGTAAACCCATTTAAATCCATGAGTTTATATTCATTATCAATGGACCTAAATTCACTTAAATCCAATGGACTCACATGCATTATCGATGGGTTTAAATCTATTTAAATCCAATGTGTTTATATACTTTATCAATGGGTGTAAATCCATTTAAATCAAATTAATTAATATCCATTATCAATAGATGTAAATCCATTAGAATCCAACGGGTTTACATACATTAACAATAGATTTAAATCCATTTATATCCAATGGATTTATGTTCAATAGAAATGGATTTAAACACATTTAAATCTAATAGATTCATATCTATTATCAACGTATTTAAATCCATTTAAATCCAATGGATTCATAACTATTATCAATGTATTTAAATACATTTAAATCAAATGGATTTGTATTCATTAACAGCGGATTTACAACAATTGCCAATGGATTTAAAGCCATTTAAACCCAATTGATTTATGGCCATTATCAATGGATTTAAATGTATTAGCAAAGGATTTATATCCAAATCAATTCATATCCAATATCAACCCCATTTGCACCGTAACTTGATCGGGACATTCCAACTCATTAACTTCCCTACCCAAGGGAATATACATTTTACTTTTAAATTTTTACTCATTTCTTTTTGCTTTTTCCCTGCCTGCTTCACTGTTTCCCGGACGTCGGACTCCTCGTGGATTTGCCCCACGCCTGCAGGTCCTAAATCTGACCCGCCAGTGCATCCAGAGGCACCGGAACTTCGTCGTGCCACTGCTCCTGAAATACAGTGAGGAGTGGCAGACTTTGGGGTACCCCATCTTCCGTCCTGCCTGGTGGCTCAGCCCCACAGATCCACTTGCGTTCACCGTAGAGGATGAGTTCCTCATTGGGGATGAGGTGGGAATTCTGCATTATTCCTGTAAATCTAGCTATTCACAGGGCTTGGAACTGAGCAGATTTAAATCCAAGCCGAAGCAGCTGGGTTTTGTGGGTTTGGGGTTTTTCCTTTTTGGAAAGGCCTGGCTTTCCCCGAGAAACTCTTACTTAGGGCCCTGAAAACCTCTATCAGCTTTGAAAGTGAAATGATTTAGCAGGAATAAATCATCTCAAAATGTTGGGAACTGCTTTTCCCATAAAACAAGGGAAAAAATGCTCCCTAAAGGTGGGATTACTTTGGCTCTCTCACTGGGCAGGAGGTTTTGCAAGAAACACCCATTTGTGATGGGGTTTTTTTTGGTTCTGTTTTTCCAAAATATAAACTGGGTGGAAACTTGGGGCTGCTGCAGGCAGGGATAATCCCGATCCCAGTCCAAGGAATGTCACTGCACTGCATAAATGGCTTTAAACTGACAGAAGGCAGGGACGGATGGAATTGGGAAGGAACTCCCTGTGAGGGTGGGGAGGCCCTGGCCCAGGGTGCCCATCCCTGGAAGTGTCCAGGGCCAGGTTGGAGCACCCTGGGATAGTTGAAGGTGTCCCTGCCCATGGCAGGCAGTGGCACTGGATGATTTTTAAGGTCCCTTCCCACCCAAACCATTCCAGGATTCTCTCACAACCATCTCACCTCCACAGGTCAATCCTCCCTCTGCTGAAGTTCTTTTCTCTGCCTTTTTCTTTTCCCTGCAGGTCCTGGTCGCTCCAATAACAGAAAAGGGACAGACATGGAGGGATATCTACCTGCCAGGAGAGGGGCACCTCTGGCTGGACACCAACACTGCCCGAGTGTTCGATGGAGGCACCACCCTCAGGAACTACTCAGCCAGCCTGGCCGAAGTGCCGGTGTTTGTAAAGACCTCCTGATTCCCAACCGGGCACCTCTGGGACAGAGACCTCGGAGAGCAGCGCTGGCCACAGGCGCTCGCTCTTCCCTCAGACTTCCAGCCTCTTTGCACTTTTCCAAGATCCTTTTTTTTGTTGTTGTTGTTGTTTTGGTTTTTTTATTTCAGCAGAAATTGCTTGAATTCTCTTATTCGTTGTTATCCTAAAATAGCAGCTCTGCCACCAACATCCATCCGCACCGAATGCTGCATTTTTCCAGCGTTTTCCTGGTGAAATGTTTGTGTGTGTGTGTGTGTTCAGGTGGGCACATCCAGCATTTCCAGGCCTCTGGCACCATGCTCAGAGAAAAGCAGGGGGTGGATTTTCCAGGAGATAAACAAACATCAGCTTATATCTCATGGGAAGTTTTGTATTTAATGAAAAAATTAAACCCAGGGGAAAATTAAATTAACAGGATAGTTTTGGTGCTGTGTGTGGCCGCCTCCTGTGCTGAGCAGTGCTTCTCCCACCTGAGCCTGTGTGTGGTTTCAAGAGCCCACCTTTTGAGTATATTTGGGAAATTGGGTGAATTCCAGGTCTATTTGAAGCAGGTTTCTGTGGAAGAAAAATAAACTTGATCATGCAGAGGAGTGGCTCTACCAGAGCGTGATGTGGACACCAAGGATCCCTGCCCAGCTCCTGCTTTTCACCATTTGTTGAATTTTATGGCTTTTTTCCCAATTATTTCTTGCAGTGCAAGAGGGATCCGGCATGATCAGCCTCCTTCCATCCAGCAGAGAAGGCATCCCTAGGCAAAATCTAAGTCCCACATGCTTCATATGCATTCAGGGAGATGATCAGCTCAAATTAGAGATTATTGGGACACTGCAGGTTAGTGGGGTGACATTTGGGAACAGGCGGTGGATGACAGCTGGGGGGAAGTTCAGGGCAAGTTGTGGCCCTGGAGCTGGGCTTGGGCACCTCCAGCACTGAATGGTATCAGCCACACCTCGGGTTTTTGGGGAAAATATTCCTGCATCAAGCTGTGGTTCTGCTGAAAAAATGCTTAGGGGTGCCAGCAAAGTTTCCCTGGATAAAACTGAAGGGAAAGCAAAGGAAAAATCCAAATCAGGTTCAGCCACGGAAGGGCTGAGAGGGCATGGAGAGGGGAAGAGCCCGTGGGCTCCTTCCTTGACCCACAGAGGCACTTGATGGAGCCGGGGGGAGCACAGAGAGGGAAAGGGTGAGGCTCATGAGGGCAACCTGAGTGCCTTGGATGCTCCAAAATATCTGTGGAGGCCCTCGAGACAGCAAAAAACACAAAGGGAATGAAAGGAAGTGCTGGCTCAAGTGGCATTAGTTTATTTGCAGCGAGTCCTGCCCTGGAACAGGATGTCCAGGAGGGATCTGGTGGATCCATCCTGGGAGATCACCAAAGCCCGGCTGGACACCCTGGGCTGCGCCTGAGTGTGGCATTTCCCATTTTGGGAGGGTGGGCTACGTGTCCCTGTGCCCGACACGGCTCCGGCTCCTGTGCCGGTGCCAGTTCCTCCCTGAGGAGCCCGGGATGTCCCGCTGGGACCTTGGAGCTCGTGCCTGGTCAGGATTCCAGCTCCTCCACTGCCTCTGCCGGGCGGATTGGCTGTGGCGCACCGTTTCCTCGGAGCTCGTCTCGGTGTCCTGGCCTCTCCTCTGGGATGTGCCCCGGGTTCGGTTCCTCGTCGCGTGCTGTGGCCTGGAGGAATCCCAGTCTTCCCACTGGTGTGTCTCGCTTCTTCCCAAGGAGGTGTCACGTCGGGACCTTGGAGTGTGTCTGTCATCGGCGTTCCAGCTCCTCCAGCGCCTCTGCCCTGCGGAGCGGTCGTGGGGCAGCGTTCCCTGGGAGCCTGCCTGGGAGTGATGGCCTCTCCTGTGGGATCTGCCCCGGGTTCGGCTCCTTGTCGTGTGCTGCTGTCCGGAGGGATCAGAGTCTTGCCGCTCGTGGGGCTCACTGCTCTCCAAAGGGGTGTCATGCTGGGATCTCGGAGCGTGCCTGTCGTGAGCATTCCAACTCCTCCAGCGCCTCTGCCCCGCGGAGCGGCTGTGGGAGCCGGCCCGGGAGTCCTGGCCTCTCCTGGAGAACCTGCCCTGCCGCCTGTCCCCGCCATGGGAACACTGCCTGCCCCTGCTCCACCTGCGGTGGCCCCGTGACCATTCCTGCTGGCTCCACGATCTGCGGAACCTGCGCCGGGTTCGCGGCCGGGAGGAGTCCGGCACGTCCCATTCAAACCTCAGAGCTCGTCCCTCTCTAGGTGCGTCCTCCCAAACCCTTCTGCGCTGCCACCACCTCCTCCTCGGGGAGTCGCTGCCTCGGCCATCGCTGGCCCACCTCACGGACCTCCTTCTCCTCCTCTCCCGGGGCCCGAAGCGTCGGAAGCTCCCGACGCAGCTCTGCGGCCACCCCGCGGAGTGGCCGCGCCATCTCCGCTTGCCGTCGTACACGCGTTGCTGCACCTCGTGGTACAGGGCCACGTGCTGGGGGTAGGGGTGGCGGGTGGGCCGCTGGCACCGCGGGCACACGGCCTCGCCCAGGCTCCAGTCCCACAGGCACAGGCGGCAGAAGCAGTGCCGGCACGAGCTGGAGCACGCGGTGTCGATGTCCCGGCACTCCGGGCACACGCCATTCTCCCGGCTGTTGTCCTGCGGCGCGGCCGGGGCCACCTGGCTGGTGTTGGCAGCAGAGGTGCCCGGCTCCGGAGTGTCCTCCCTCGATGACATCTCGCCCTGCAAGAGGCACAAGGTCTATCTGCAGGTACCTCTCCCCAAAAACCCCACAGCTCCTTGTCCTTCCGGGGCTGCCCCGCACCTCAACAGCGGGGCCGTGGTGGGGCTGGAATAGCGGTGTTTGCATCCCACGGGTCTCATGATGGGATTGTGGCTCTGTGCCCCCTGTTCTGCTTTTGTGACGTGGCCCATGTCCTGTGGCTGCTGTGACATCACTGATGGTGGTGTCACAAAGGGCCACTGTTGAGGTGTGGGACAGCCCTGAAGGGCTGAGGTGCTGTGCTTGGGTTTAGGGACAGGTGTCAGCAGATAAATTTTGTGTCTTTGCAGGGCGAGAAGGTGTCACAGGAGGAGAACCCAGAGGGGATCCTCACCGGGAGGCCATAGGAGGTCCCCGAGGTGGCACCACAGTGGCCACAGGTGGCCCCAGCAAGCCCAGGGCTACAACTCATCAGGAACTGGAGCTGGAGGACAAGGGGAATGGCTCCAAACTAGGAAAGGGCATAGTTAGGTGGAATACTGGGAAGAAATTCTTCCCTGTGAGGGTGGGCAGGCCCTGGCACAGGTGCCCAGAGAAGCTGTAGCTGCCCCTGGATCCCTGGCAGTGTCCAAGGCCAGGCTCGACAGGGCTTGGAGCACCTAGAATAAGGGAAGGCATCCCTGCCCAGAGCAGGGGATAACACTGGATGATCCGTAAGGTCTCTTTGAGCACAAACCACTCCAGGACTCCATGACTCATCAAGAAGTAGGAGATGGCAGTGGAGCAAGGCTTGGAACAACACTCAAGAAGACTTCAGGCTTCACCCTGAGAGCTCAGGCTCTCCTTTGGTGAGGCTCTGTGGAGACACACCAGGAATCTTTCAGTTTATTGCACTACTGGGTAAGAAAACCTCTCTGAAACGATTGATTTTGCTGGATTCATGGCTATCCAGTTTTCTTCATGACCTCAGGTTTGTTACTATTATTGATTAAGGTAAGTTCAGGAATCTTCAGCCATGAGGACACAAATCCTACTAGAATAAAGGAATAAGGGCTGAAAAATTCCATCTCCTGTGCATGGGAATAATTGGATAGGCTTTCTTCTACACTGCTCCCGTTTTAGAGCAATGGAGAAAACGGGAAGTACCTTAGATCAGTAAGAAGACAAGAATCTCCCAGGCAGCTGCGCCTCGGGCTGAGATGGATTTTTTTTTTTTTTTGGGACAACTAAAACAAGTATGTTTTTGGGAACGGGCTGTAGCTGGGTTCACACCACCCCGCACAGATTTCCCGGGGAGGAGGTGGAGTACCATCCCTGGAGGGATTTAGCGCGTGGATGTGGGTGTGGATGTGGCACTTGGGGACACGGTCAGCGGTGACCTTGGGGGACGGCGAGACCCACGTGCGATCCCCCCTAAGGCCTCAGTGCCCGCGCACTGCCCCACGGGACTTGTAGTTTTTCTCCAGCTTCGCCCTGCTCGCAGCCTCCGCTAAAGACCTACAACACCCGGCATGCCCAGCGCCACGCTGCGCCCCCGGCAGTGCCCTGCCGCGGGGGTGCGCAGTGCATCACGGTGCTTGTAGTCCAATCCCCCTCTGCTGTGCGTGGCGCGGTGGCCTGTGGGAACTACACTTCCCAGCGACCGCAGCACCGGAAGCGGGAAGCGCGAAGATGGCGGTGGATAAGGAGCTGCTGGAGCGGGACCTCTATGGGCTGCTGGGAATCGGCGAGAAGGCGTCCGAGAAGGAGGTGAGGGGTGCGGACGGCTCGGGACGGGCTCCTTCTGTCCCCTCCCTGTCCCGGTGTCCTGGGGAGTGGCGCGTTCCCGGCGCGGCGCGTGCTGCTCGCCGGTGCTGAGCTGAGGGGCTGCTCCCAGCGCTGCCTCGGGACCGGAGCTGTCAGGCCTCGGGAGAAACGCGTTTGCACTGCTGCTGGCGTCGGTATATCCCGGTTTTACCGAGATTGGCGTCATTCCCTCAATGTAGCCCTGCGCCTTCTCCATCCTGCGGGGCGAGACCCGCGTTTGGAGGAGGAAAAAACTGCGGGGTTGGTCTGGGACACTATTCCTCTCGCTTTGTTTGTGTGCTTCCAGAAGGGAAATTCCCGTGTTTATCCAAAAAGCCGGTTGTTAGAGGTTTGTCCGAGTGCCCAAAAGCCATGTAGTTAATTCCTTGGGGTTGGATTTACATGTTTGCGGCTTTTTAATTGAATTTAGTTGGTTAGTCAGTGCTGAACATAAGAGAGAGCTGCGGAGGGGCTTTGGACAAGGGCCTGGAATAACAGGACAAAAAGGGAATGGCTTCCCACTGCCGGAGGGCAGAGTTGGATGGGATATTGGGAAGAAATTCTTTCCGGAGAGGCGATGTTGGAGGGTGGAGGAGACGCCTGTCCCTCCGCTGGGCTCTTATGCAGGAGGTGGGGTCATCTGTAGGGCTTTTCCTGCACATTCCCAATCCCGGGAGCTTTGTCCACCAGGTGGGGCCGGGACACAACTTTTTCCGCTCGTTTGAATAGGGGATTGGTTGGTTGTGGCATAGAGCGGCTTCGTTGTTTTGCTTTCCCCTTTTGGTTCCCTTTCCCTCTTTTTGGTTCTCTTTCTGTGTTTTTTTCCCCTTCCCCCATTTTTTTATTCTCTCCCCCCCTTTTTTGCTGCTTTCCCCTTTTGGTTCCCTTTCCCTCTTTTTGGTTCTCTTTCTGTGTTTTTTTCCCCTTCCCCCATTTTTTTATTCTCTCCCCCCCTTTTTTGCCTCCTCTCCTTTCTCCTCTCCTTTCTCCTCTCCTTTCTCCTCTTCTTTC
The DNA here is from genome assembly GCA_013397895.1 of Origma solitaria. NCBI lineage: Eukaryota > Metazoa > Chordata > Aves > Passeriformes > Acanthizidae > Origma > Origma solitaria. The sequence goes on along the minus strand of VZRL01000427.1, from coordinate 42,724 downwards.
TCCTCTCCTTTCTCCTCTCCTTTCTCCTCTCCTTTCTCCTCTCCTTTCTCCTCTCCTTTCGCCTCTCCTTTCTCCTCTCCTTTCGCCTCTCCTTTCGCCTCTCCTATCGCCTCTCCTTTCGCCTCTCCTTTCGCCTCTCCTTTC
>VZRL01000427.1:19363-41378 GCA_013397895.1 Origma solitaria | reverse complement strand
TTCCCCTTTCCCCTTCCCTTTCCCCATATTTTTTCCTCTCCCCTTTTTTTTTCACCTTCCCCCCTTTTGTCCCTCATCCTTTTTTCCCCTCTCCCCTTTTCCTGTGAGGTTTCACTGCTGCAACACAAAACACCTGGAAGTTAAAACAGCTTTTAAAAGCTCCAACTCCCTCCAGACTCAGCCATGTCCTGGGCCCAGCAGCTTACCCTTGAACACAGGGATTATTTTTTTTATTTCCAAGTTATTTTTTTTTCTGTCAGGGGCAAACCAGTTCCCCCCAGTAACTCCCAGTGTGGCCCCTGCAGGTGAAGACAGCGTTCCGGCAGAAGGCCCTGACGTGCCACCCGGACAAGAACCCGGACAACCCCCGGGCAGGTGAGATGGGGCAGCTCCTCCTGGGAGTTTTCACTTCTCCAGGCTCCTGCAAGTGGCTCGGCTTCCCTGAGCTCTGTCCAGAGGGAATGGCTGAGTGTGTGTCCCTGGGAATGCACACAGGGCTGGGAGTTGCTCCCTTTGGTGTGAGCTCTGCTTTTTAAGGCTGAACAATCCCTGCTGGGTTTGGAAACACTGGCCTTGAGTCAGTGCTGGAATTACAAGGGCACCTCTCCAAAATAAATATAATTTCCCAATGCTTATAATAGGACAAGAGGTAAAACTTATAAAGGATAGATGGCTCTAATACAACAATTTCCCATACAACATAAGCAGGACTTTCTGATGGTGTGTTTGTACACAAACAAGAGGAAGTTGAACGAGAAGGACTGAGAGGGAGAAGGAAATTGTGAGCTCCAGCTAAATGTGGCATGAAGGAGATATTGCTATCCAAAATAAAAAGAATCAGTGAGAAAAATTAAGTTTGTGTGTTCCAAGATTTCTCTTAAAATGAAACAATCCCAACTTTTGTTTCTTCATTTACTCTCAAGTTTGTGTAGCACCTTTGAGTTGAAGTGTCCCTGGCTGGAGGTTGGTGTACAACGCTTTGGAAAGATGATTTTCTTTTCCTTGGAGAGACTTTCCTGCAGGAATTGTCTTTCCTGGTTCTTGCCCAGGTCCCTCACCTGCTTTCCCTCACCTTACCTTTATTTCCTCTCATTCCCAGCGGAACTCTTCCACCAGCTGTCCCAGGCCTTGGCCGTGCTCACAGATGCAGCAGCCAGGGTAAGGATGCTCTCTTGGGAAGGGAGGGACTTTGGGGGTGTTGCTGGAAACTCTGTTCCTGCCTGTCCTGCTCCCTGCTCCGACAGGGACTCCATGAATACAAATTCAGCTGTTGTTCCCCACAGTTCCCCATGAGATCAAATCTCAGGTACCAGGTAAAAGCTTGGAGAAATGCTGTGTTTCTGATTTGCTGCTGGGAGCTCTGCCCCAGGGTGGGATTCTGCCTTTAATGCTGGACTGGGGTCTGTCCCATGTCATAACATCAGTGCCAGCCATCCCTGTTCAGGAGCACCCAATTCCCATGGCAATGGTGCATTTGGAGAGTCAGGGGCTGACAGATGAGTGGATGCAATTCCTGAGGGCTCCAAGCTTTGCTGTGAGGGACACAGGAGAGCTTGGACCCTTCTGGAGCTGTGAGGAACCATCTGAGGATCCACTGAAAGGACCTGGAATAAAAGAATAAAAACAAGCCAAAAATGAGCAAGGAACCCTCTCCAGATTAGCTCAGGAGAGAGGAAGGTGTTGATTCCAGGTGCTAAGAGCTAAAAACATGAACCAACTCCTCTTTTCAAATACTGGCAAAGCCTGCAATCCACTAAGCAGCAGATGCTTCACCTGTGCTGACAGGGTTTCAGTCCCTGATGTCCTGATTTCCCTGCTTCCCAGTTTCTCTCCCGGTTTCTGTGGTTTCCCACTGTTGTGCTGCTTCCTTGGCAGGCAGCCTACGACAAGGTCAGGAGGGCGAAGAAGGAGGCTGCAGCAAGGACACAGAAACTTGATGAGAAGAGGAAGAGAGTAAAACTTGGTAAGAAAATCAAACCCTCTCATTTTCTCGAAGTCTCCCTTAGCTGGGTGTTTGCATTCCTCCTTCTGCAGGAGCTCCCTAGGGATCAGTGAATCCATGAGGGATTGAATTATTAAAATGCGGATATCGATCTAATATCGATATCCACCTGAGGCGGACAAAGACTTTCTAACTTGTTAAGGTTAGAAAGTGTTTGTTTATTTGAGCTGCAGGGATAGCTCCCAAATGTACAGCTCCGAAGTAACAATGCAACACAGAACTTAATTATCTATAACAAAAATGCATATTTAAAATACAGATACATATTCATAGCATAAACGCCTCCCATTCCCCGCTTCGTATGGAAATCAACAAAAAGTCATTAAGCGTGCGCAGTTCCTGCAATGGAATTGGGTCGGTGGTCATTAATTTTGGTCTGAGGGCTGCTTTGGATGAAGTAATATGAGTCTTCCTCAGTGTGACCTTCTTACTACGTTGATTTTTGACAATACATTTGACCCTAGAAAACTCCCAATGCTCTCTTCTATTGCTTCTGAGTAGGTTGTTTCTGGGCAAAATTTGTAACTGTCTAGGCTCTCCTTTGAACCTCTTTTCTTAAGATTATTAATTGTCTATTCTAAGCACAGCTGAGTAAATATCAAATAATCAAAGGGCTACTCTGCATTTAATCATTAATTTCTTTCTAGCTGAGTTCTGCGTCTTTTTCTATTCTAGTTGATTTTAACGAAACTAACTTTTATCTAAAATCTCTACATTTAAGTGTCTAAAGAAAACCCTATGTTTCAGGATAACTCTGGTGGCTTTGTGCCCAGTACGAGGCAGGAGCCACCTGGAATCTCCTCCCACAGCCACAGCCAGGGTGGTCCTGCTCTGGGAAGGAGGGAATTAGGTCCTGCTCTGGGAATTAGAGTGGCTGAGGACCCTTTTTTAAGACTTATTTGATATGTAGGGGCAGCAGAGCTATCAGGATATCGGTGTAGCTGCAGCGAAGGTTGTGGTCTTTCCATCGTCCTCTGGTCAGCAAGGAAAATTCAAATTCTCTTTGGATTGTTTGAGTTTTTTTCTTTCTCTGCAGATCTCGAAGCCAGAGAACGGGAAGCCCAGTCCCAGGAGAATGAAGAGGAGGAGATCAGGATAACGAGATCATTAGAAGAAGAAGTAAGGATAAATTCTTAATGCTCTCTCCTTTTTTGAGGAGAATTGCTGGAAGTGTTTCCATTCATAATGAAATCCATGGGGATAAGGTGCAGCAAATCTCTCCTTCAACCTTTGAGATTAGAAGGTTCCATGAATCCGAGAACCATGGAACGGTTTGGGTTGGAAGGGACCTTAAAGACACTTTCCACCAGACCAGGTCACTCCTTTTGGAGCTTTCCTGGGGGAACTGGGAGCAGGGGTGTCCCAGGAGGTGGCTGGGAGACCCAAGCTATCCTTGGAAGTGTCCAGCTGGCATTCCGGCCCCGGATCTGTTCCTCAGGTGTCCGTGCTGTGTTCCCTATGTCACCAAAACTGCAGGAAAAACAAAAACTCTCCAACAACATTTTTAGTGTTAGAGAGTCAAGGCATCACTTTATTATCTGGGCAGGATGTTGTTCTGGCCGGGGTGTGCCACAGAAATCATCTCATCCACACACAGTGCAGGTGTGCAGAGAGAATCATTCCGTGACACACCGATTTTACAGGATTTCCCCCCAAAATTTGTGCAGTCAAAACCCATCGAGATGCATTGTTTCAAAGTTCATCGGTCCAGAGTTGAGCAACCCCCAGTGTTCAGTTTCCCATTGGATCTGAATCCCCACACCTCTGATGTAAATTAGATCTTCATTTTTCAATTTTCTTATCAGTCCTTTGCAGGCGGGATGTCTTCAACTCTGTGGCAGATGTTTGTAGATGGCCACCGATGTTCTGTTAGTGTTCACTGATGGCCTTTATCTTTGGGGCTGCTCCCAGTCTGTAAATATGCTGAGCCCATCTCCTTAGAGCGATGCTATATCTCCTAAATAAACTAAAGAAAATTCCCTTCCCCAAAGCAAAGTCAAGTCAAGCCTAACTCGAGAGACAAAAATAAAAAGTTATACAACAATTTTAAACCGGTATATTTTCCAACACCTGTGCTGTAGATAATCCGCCTGCGTGAGGAGGGCTCCCGGCAGCTGGAGGAGCAGCAGAGGCTCATCAGGGAGCAGATCCGCCTGGAAAGGGAACAGCACAGCCGAGGTGAGCAGGGGGGAGCCCGGAGCCCTCACCTGCAGCTGGCATTGGGCTCACCCTTCCTTTTTCCAGGTGTCCCAGCACAACCCTCTTGCAGGGAAAAGTGCCTCAGGAGAGCTCTCCTGCTTGTGTTTTTGCTGACCTTGATCATGGCAAGTCTGGGCATCCTAGAAGGGAAAAAATGCTGCCATGGAATATTCAGTCCATGCTGCAGTTCCTGTTGCACGAGATTTTTGGGGCTGGAATGGTCCAGTGAAAATCCCAAAGTGTTTCCTCCTGTCACCATATGTATGTTCTCAGGGAAAATTTTGTGTGCTAAATGCTGAGGAATTCTCACCTACGTCCTTTCCTTTTTTTTTTTTTTTCCTCTTTAGGCAAGCAGGAAAGAAATGGAGCAGAAGGCGAAGTAACTCCTAAGCTCAAGGTAAGACATCCATTAAAAGCTGGGGTTTGGTGAAAACTGATAGAATGTCATAGAAAACAGAAGGGGCACTTCAACCCTGCTGAGCTGGCACATTCTTTTTTACACCGGAGGTCAAGTTCCTCCATGGAATGTGCATCACCACTTGAGCAGCTCCCATCCTTGCTGTCGAAATCCCTTCCTCCCTCACCTTTTCTCTGTCTGCTCCAGATTTCTGCGCCTGGAATTGAGTTGTCTGTGCTTCTAAGTGCATGGAAACATCTGCTAATTACCGTGGCAGAGCCATTAGCGTCCTTTCAAGTGTGATCTTTTTTTGTTCCAGCGAGCAACATTTCTCCCTGTTCCCCAAACAGTTTGTTCCCTGCCTCACTGCCACGCTGAGATCACTGTCTTGGCAGGCCTGGCAGCGTGGCTGTAAATAGCAGACGTGGTGAATGTGCAGGGGGTGGGCACTGCTTGAGGAAAAATTAACTCCTGCTGTGTTTCCCAGCTCAGGTGGAAATGCAGGAAAGAAGATGAGACAGGAGGGGGATACTCCAAAGATGTGCTGCTGCAGATCCTGCAAAAGGTCTTGGCTGGTGCTCTTCCCTATTATTGGGTCTTCCCCTGCTCTCAGTGCTGGAAGGATAGTGAATTCTGGGAAGCTACGTGTCACAGAATCGTGGAATGGTTTGGGTGGGAAGGGACCTTAAAAATTATTTAGTGCTACCCCTCACCATGGGCAGGGACAGGTTCCACTACCCCAGGTTGCTCCAAGCTCTGTCCAACCTGACCTTGGACATTTGTAGGGATGGGGCAGCCACAGCTTCTCTGGGAAATCCATTCCAGGGTCTCCCCACCCTCACAGGGAAGGATTTTATCTTAATAATCTAATCTAAACAGATAATCTAATCTGAACAGCCAATTTGAAGGCATTCCCTGTGTCCTGTCACTCCACTTGTAAGCTATAAACCGAAGTGGCTCATTTTCTTCCCTGCTCAACTTTCTCACGCAGTTTTCAGAGCTCATCAGCATGATCATTAAGGTTGGAAAAGATCGCTTAAATCATCAGATCCAACCTTTGAACCAAGCGGAATCCTTTGATCCATGAGCTGGGAGCTGTTTCCCGGCTCCCAGCAGGGACTCCTGCTGAAACAGCAGCTGCAGACTCTTCCCACTGGATGCTTCCTGCCCACTTAGTCTGGCTGTGTGGCTGTGGTGCACTCATCCCTCACATCCATCCCCACTGTGGGAAGAGCAGAGACAGGCACAGACAAGCCTCTGATCTGATCAATCCCAGCCTGGCATCTTTATCTTCCCTCTGAGCTCTGGCTCTGAGCTCAGCGGCCCTCTTGCACTGGGGCTTGCTGGGAGCCGAGTGTGTAGCTCCATGCCTTCCCAGATTATTTCCTGGAGGGACAGCAGTGGTGGCAGGGTGGGATCAGTGGAAGCAGGATGGAAATGGTGGCAGGGTGGGATCAGTGGGAGCAGGACAGAGATGGTGGCAGGGTGGGATCAGTGGAAGAAGGACAGCAGTGGTGGCAGGGTGGGATCAGTGGGAGCAGGACAGAGATGGTGGCAGGGTGGGATCAGTGGAAGCAGGATGGAAATGGTGGCAGGGTGGGATCAGTGGGAGCAGGACAGAGATGGTGGCAGGGTGGGATCAGTGGGAGCAGGACAGAGATGTCACAGCCTCATGTCTGTGGAAACACATGTTTTCTCCTTGTGTTCATTTGGTAAATGAGCCTGACATCTCTCCTGGCTCTGTAATTAACTTCCCTCCCTCTCTTTCTTTCCACAGTACGGCGATGTGCTCAATCTGTTGATCTCCAGCAGGAAGACTGGCAGTGCAGTGGTGGAATTCGCCACGGTGAAGGCGGCTGTGAGTGTGCAGAGCCCCTGCTGGGTGTGCTGGGGATGGCACAGGACAGGGTGACAGCCTGGCCACAGCCCTGTCATTAAGGCAGTGGAGAAGGGTAATGAGAGTCTAAAGGCCTTAGGGAGTGGCAGAGCTGGAGGCACAAGCCCAGAGATCAGGCACAGGAACAGGTTGTGCATGGAACAGGCTGAGGAAAGAGGCACTGCCTTAAAGATCGGGCACTGAGCACTTACTCAGCTCTCTCTGAAAGTGAACTGCCTTGGAGTTGGCCTTATGTGTTTTGGAGGTGATATCAGTGATTTGCAGTGAAAAACAGCCCAAAATGTTGTGGCTCACTGTGTGGGAGCAGAATCATTGGTTAACCTAAATTTTAGTAGTCCCATCGACTTGGGCTGTACAAGAATCTCTATTCCTTGTTAGCTCTTCTTTCACTCATACCAAAATAATCAAAAGCCCCAGAATTGTGTGTGACCTGTTTATCGAAGGTTCTGGCAGGGGTATGGACCATAAAGGTGCTTCTCATGTAGGTCAGCTGTGAAATCTGAGAGTCGTGGAACAGTTTGGGATGGAGGGGTCCTTAAAGATGATCTAATTCCAGCAAGTCTTGTAGAATGGAATCAGAATGGTTTGGGTTTGAAGGGACTTTAAGAGATCATCTGTTTTCCACCACCCCAGGTTGCTCCAAGCCCCATCCAACCTGGCCTTGGACACTTCCAGGGATGGCTCTTGTTTGTGCCCTACTTGGCCTTGAGGCCCGTCCAAGATGGGGGAATGATTGTTAGTGACCTGCAAGGGAACGGGGTCTGAAATTCAGGTGCTGATGGAAGAATCTTTTCCCTGCCAGGAGATGGCTGTGAAGAATGAAGTTGGCCTGCTAAATAATCCCCTGAAGATTTCCTGGCTGGAGGGGCAGCCCCGGAGCCACGCCAGCACCGTCCTCCCTGATTTCACCAGCCAGCCCAGGACCTCACAGGTGAGGAGAATGGGCTGTGGGATGGCAATCTGGTGCTGTAACAACCTAAATCTCAGTGTGCTCTGGAGTTGCGGTCAGAGAGAAGCTCTTGATGCCAGGCCTGGCTTTCTGTGCTGGATCAGTGGCATTTTTAAGGACCTCTTGCCTGGGCAGCAGCACCCTGGGAACTGGAGCTATTCAGATGTCTGGATCTTCACACATTCCCCCTCCCCCGAGTAAAGAACAAGGATGTTCCTTGCTCAGCCCAAAGCCATTCTGATGGGATTTTTTAATATGTGTTGACTGTTGGAATCCTCTGAGTGAGAGCTGCTGAGAGGTTCCTTTAGAGAGCCTGCATTCACAGGGGGAGGAAATGTCAGTGCTGGAAGGAAACCTCTGTCCTTAGGGTCTGCAGGAGGGAGGAGAAAGCAATACCAAACTAAATACCTTTTCGTGTCTTCACTCCCTGAATATTTTAAGCTTGTGAGATTGTTCTCCTGATTTTTTATTGAGTGCTCTGTTTACATTATTTGTAATGATACCTCAGAGTGCCTGGTTGTTATCCTGTCCGTGTAGGGCCAGGGGGAGTCCTGCAGCCACAGGACATTCACCAGAGTGCTAGAAAGGAAACTGGGGCAAAAAGCTGAATCCAAACCACATTATTTCCACCTAGGAAATTTGGCTCTAATCCAAGACATTCCCATTTTCCCTTGTTCCTTCTCCAGACCCCCCCCAAATCCTTCTGCTGCATCCCCTAGGATGCTTCTAAAACCTCTAATGTGTTAACAAGCTCCTCTTGGCCATTCTGCGTCCAGCTGACCGAGCTTGTGCTCTCCAGCTCTGAAATGTGCTCAGTGAGCTGCCACATCCCTGTTCCCTCTTCCCTTCACACCCAGCCACCAGGCTCCATGTTCATGCTCCCAGGCTGCACTTACCTCATTCTGATTTCAGCTGCCCTTGCTTCCTATTCTCTCCCCCCCTCTGTTTTTGTCTGAATCCGCCCCCGTTCTGCTCCCGCTCCGCAAAAGCAGCTCTGCTTCGGGAAACAGCCCAAACCTGCGGCGTTCTCATGGCAACGCGCTCACTACTCATCCTCTGCTCCCTGTCTGGGACAGGCAGCCGGGTACTCCCTGCCTGGGAGAGCCAGCCAGGACCTGAGTGCCAAAATCCTCAGGGAAAGGGCAGCCAGACCCAGCCAGGGGTGCTGGAAGCAGTTCCCGGGTGGAAGCTCTGCCGTGAGGAGGCTGCTCTGCTTCCTCAGCCTTGTTGTCTCCTACAGCAACAAGTGCACGTTGTCCAGCAGTTCCTGGAGAGCTGCTGGAGCCTGCTTGGCTCCAGCTCCCCTTGGAATTCAAAAGCTGTGGCTTGGCCAGTGTTACTCCGGGCTACTGAGAGCAGTGGCTGTGTGATGCTTCAAAGCACACAGCGGCTGTGGAGAGCTCGTTTTGCCACTCCAGCAGCATGGAACACTCAATTTTGGGAAGGTTTTCCCTGCTCCTGTGATGGGATCTCCCTGCCAGTGCTCCTCAGCCATTCAGCCCTGAGAAGAACCTCCTCCCTGCCACTCCTGCACCTTTTCTAAGCTCCTTGGAGGTTTCAGAGGGTTTGTTTCCTGTTTTCTGACTTTGAGAGGTAAAGCTCTCAGGGTAGGAGGCAGCTGTGCCTTCTCTGGAATGTCCCTGCACTTCGCTGTGGCCACTTCCAAAGTTCCTGGTTATCTGGGGGCATGGAGGTTTTATTATTGTTACTTTTTAAAAGAGTCAGAAAGGGTCAGAACTGGTACTTTGTGCAGGGTCTTTTTCAGTTTGTCCTGATGCTGCCCTAAATGTTCTCAGCCTGGCAGAGCCCTTCCCACTGTCCAGCTCGGAGTGGGGAACTGTTCCTGCCTTGCCCCGAGCTGTGTGTGCTCTCTGCAGGGGACGATCGAGTCCCAGCAGCTCTGTCCTTCCCCCAGCCTAGAAAAGCAGAGCCACACTGGTTCCCGCCCCACATAAAACCCTGCCATGGCAGGGAGGATGGGTCTGGGCCACTCCTGTGCTCCTGGTGCCTGGGATTTCTGTGGCTTGTTCCCAACGAAATGAGGCAACCAGACACTTCCATTCACAGATACATTTATTCTTCCATGGCTGTACAGCTGGGAGCTCAGTGCATGCGTGAGGCAGCAGTGTCAGAGACATCTCTTCTGCCAGGAGGATAAATCCACTGCTGGTGCTGTATCAGGAGCCTACATGGATGCTTACCTGTTCCCAGGCTGGCAGTGCCACCTGCACTGGAGTTAGGGGAAAAAAAACCCACAAGGAGGAAGAGGAAAAACGGAGGAACAGCTTTGAGCTTTCACATCCAAACCTGGTGGGAGAAGAAGCCCCAGTTCCGTCTCTCGGCCCTCAGAGCTTTGGGGTGCAGTGCTGCTGCCTCCTTGCAGGCTGCCTGCTGTTCCACGAGTGATCCGTGCCAAATCCCTGTGTGTCCCTGCCCCGCGGTGTCACATCCCCAAAATAACAAGTCTCTCCCAAACAGTGCCAGCCTTCCCTGAGGAGGGGACGCGCAGTCCGGAGCGGGAAATTCCCAGGGTGGAGAGTGGAAAGTTGCCCACGAGACAGCAGACAGCGCTCTCACCTGGGCACAGAGCCCCTGAGCTCTGTAACAGAGGATTCCTTGGCAAGGACAGGCATGGTCTGCGGTGGGTGAGGTGAGGACAACAAAACAGGCCACACACAACAGGCATGCTCCAGCGTCCTTCCTCCCGCCGGGATCAGAGGGACCGGCAGCAGCAGTGAGTGACTGGGATGTGACGGACAATAAATACCTTCAAATGGCGTAATCCCTCGGGTTCTGTTTCCTGAGGGTCTGCAGGACGTCCTCGAGGAGCGATAACCCCAAATCCACTTTGAAGGACAGGAAGGGGTCGGCCAGGTCGGGAAGGGTGGCGCTGGTCTGGAGACCTGCCTCCGAGGTGCCGTGGTCTGTAGCCTGCACCTTGTGCGTCGGGGTGGCTTTGTGGTACGGAGCGGCATCGGAAAAGGACAGGTCGGAGTGGGAATCTGTGCGATCGATGATGTTGGGGCAGCTGGAACTGTCCAGGTACAGCCGGGGAGGCTTGGGAGGGGCTTGTGCCTTGGCCAGGTTCTGCTCGCTCTGACAGGACAGGTACTCAGACTTGTCCTTCAGATCCCTCAAGCCTTCCCTCTTCTGACCGTCCGTGTCCAGAGTGTGGCTGTTCTGGTTCAGGATGATGACTTGGTTGCCCAGCTTTTTGTGCCTCCTGAGGGAGAAGCGCCTGAAGAAGGTGGTGGACTTGAGGGACCCCCTGCGCCAAGTATCCATGCTGAGGGAGGGCGGCGAGGAACAGGAATGCCGAGGGATCGGCGGCGAGCCACGCAACAGGAACAACCTCTTCCCGCCCCGCTCCCCGAGCTGCCAGGAAAACGGAGGGGCTGGTAGTGCAGGAAATGCAAACTCCACGCCGTGGCAAGGAGCGCTTGGCTTGTCTGGGATCTCAGGGAGTCTCCTCGCGGAGTGGAGAGGCGCGAGCGAGCTCGTTAAAGGCTGGTGGGGAACAGCAGAGGCACAGTCACCATGAGAACAGATCTAATCTGGCATCTAGAACAGAAGGGCACTCGGGTGCCATGGTAACCAGGCACCTTCTGCGGAGGGGCACCGCTGGAAAAGCGCCGTGGGTGGCTGGGAACGAGACGGTGACTCAGTCCCACCGAAGGAGCCCGGGGAATACGGGCACGGGGGGATGTAAAACGGCAGCGTTGGGAAAATCGGGTGCAAAGGAGACTTACGCCGTGATGGAGCAGCTCTGAGTCCAGGAGCGGAGAGGAGAAGCTGCTGGAGCGCTCGGAGAACCGAGCCTGCCACGCTCAGCGGGATGAAGAAGCAAGTCCAGGGGCAGCTCAGCCAGGAGTGCAGGAATTCAGCCAGGCTGGACCCACGATGCCAAAACTCCCCGGTGCTGCTGCCGCCGTCCCTTCATGTGCCACCCAGCGCTGCTTCCCGGGCTGTGGCTCCCTGCGTGGATGTGTTTGTTTTGAGCCAAGCCCTTGCTGAGTCAGCCACGTCAGAAACTGGGTTTTACTCGGTTGGTAATTGCCAGGATTGCAGGAAGTAGGTGTGTGGAGTGGCAAAGCCTCAGCCCACGCTCAGGCAGCCGGGAGCACGTGCTCGGAACCCACCTGGATCAGGATGTTGTCCCTCCTGCCACTCCGAGGGCTCCTCGTGTCAGCAGAGCTCCCAAACTGGGCTGCAAATAATCTCCTGTCTGTTTTAAATTTTAATCCCAGTGCGAGGTGGGGCTTCAAGTTTGTGTGGGTGATTCATCTGCATGAGTCTCACGCAGGCGCTTCCATCCAGCCCAGCAAATTGCTGGGGCTGGTGGATGGGAGCTGGAAGGATCCCCGCTGAGGGCTGATACCATCGGTGCTTTCTCAGACACTGCTGCTGCCAGTACCCAAAGGTCATTTTGCTCATGGGGCTCCTAAGACACTAATTAGACTCTTAATTTCCCACTTGATGTTGCCTTATCTGTTGTGGGCTTTCATTGTGTCCTCGCAGCCGGAGGAGGCACTTTGCTGGCACGGGATGAGGGATTGCACTCGCCCTGTTTCCATGCAGAGTCTTATTTAGCCATTCTATTGCTTTTGTGTCCCTTCTGCTTCCTAAAGAATCCTTAAACGGATGAAGAAGCTGTGGCTGCCCCATCCCTGGAAGTGTTCAAAGCCAGGCTGGAGCAGCCTGGGCTGGTGGAAGGCGTCCCTGCCCATGGCACGAAGTTGGAGCCAGGTGATGTCTAAGATCCCTTCCCACCCAAACCGTTCCGGGATTCCGTGATTCTCCGAGCTCACCACTTAACCCACTTCCCAGAAAAATGAATATGAAGGTGTTTTTTCCATTCACCTTCTGTCAAGACGCTTTTATTTCCACCTGAACCGTCAAGGAATGAGCTGGATGTTTCCAAGCCTTGCAGTGCTTTCGCACATCCAAAATAGCACGGCCACCTACTAGTGTGGAATGGCTTTGGAAGCAGTGCCAAAGCACCGGAGCAGCTGTCATCTGCTGCCCACGTTCATTAGGTAGAGTCTGCAATCAGCTCCCTCGATGTGACAGTTGCCACCACACGCAGCGGGAAGGCTCCGGGAGCTTTGGGAAACTCCTCCATTCCCGCGTCGGGTTTGGGAACCTATCCCGTGGTTTTCTTCCTGCAGCTGCTTAGAATCATGGAATTGCTCCCGTTGGAAAAGACCTCTGAGATCACTGATTGCGACTGTTAGAATCGTGGAATGGTTTGAGTTGGAGGGGAGCTTAAAGCTCATCAGTTCCACCCCAGGGCAGGGACACCTTCCACCATCCCAGGCTGCTCCAAGCCCTATCCAACCTGGCCTGGAACACTTCCAGGGATCCACAGGCAGCCACAGCTTCTCTGGGGAACCTCAGTACCATCAGACAGTTGGAAGTTAGTCACTTCCACGGCTAATCCACAAAGGTTTGATTTTTTTTATGGCGTTAGCCTTTCCAACAGGTGAAGTGCACGCTGGACTTCGGGCACCAGTGTTGTAGGTGCAGGGTGAGCTCGTCATCCAAATAATGCCCCATGCAGCCTCATGGAATGTTGACTCCATGCCTGTCCGGCTTTCCTCATCAACCACACTTATCGCTGGTTATTTTGAATAATAATTTTAATAACAATTCCTGGTTATTCCCCGCACTCAGGCAGCTTTCACCCGCCTCACCCCATTTCTGCAGGATCAAAGTGCTTCCTGCCCGGAGCACCAGTGTTGGGAGGGGAATTTGGGGATGGGCTGGGGGTGTCTGCGCTGTCCTGACGGGTTGTGTGTGTTTCGTGCTCCTCCCCAGGCGTCGGTGGTGTCGGAGCGGGACTACGAGAGCCTGGTGATGATGAGGATGCGGCAGGCAGCCGAGAGGCAGCAGCTCATCGAGCAGCTCCAGCGGGAAGATGAGGAAGAAAAGTCCCACACTTAACACGAGAGTATGGATTCTCCCCACCCCTCTGTCCTCCTGGAGCTGTTTCTTAATTTAAGTCAATAAACCTCTTTTTTGTTAAGGTGTGGGAATAGAAACTCCCAGGGACTGCAGCCCTTATCCCTTTCCAGGTTTGGGGAAGGAATGGCTGCCTGAGCTTCACAGAGTGCGGGCGTTACCCTGTGCCCAGAGCAGCTTGCCCCATCCTGTGGGACAGGGTGTGAGAGGTGCCATCAGAACACCAAACCTCGGAGCTTTTAATCCCCGAGAGCTCGTTCGGGAGCCGTGCATCCAGAGGGATTTGGCAACAGCTTTAAACAACCCACAGAAGGACACAGGTCTCTTTGGAGCAATGTTTTATTCGTGTCACCCCCACAGCGGGAGCCACACGCAGTCCCGAACATTCTGGCGGGGTTGGGATTACAGCCTGCACCAGGAATAGTCACACAACGTCCGTGTGTTGTTTTGGGAACGCCGTGTGAGGCTGGGATGGCAGAGTGGGATCGGGAAGTCTGGCGGTGCTGCTGAGATGGAAACGAGCCTTGCTGCCGAGGGAAGGCATGCTCGGAGCGCTGGGGGTGGCTTTAGTGGTTCTCCCTTGGATTTCAGGGATGGGATGAGATGTGTCCATGCTTGGTGTCCCTCCCTAGCCCCCCGGCCCAGGAGAAGGCATGGAACTCTCCTGGGCAGCCCGAGGAGGAGGAGGCAGACAGGTCTGTTACTGAGCTTCCTCCAGGGCACACTGAATGCAGGATTAGAATGTAAAAAGCTGGAATTTGCCAGACTGCCATCCCGCTGAAGGCAGAGCTGGAGCCATCTGTTCCCTCTGCCTGATTCCGGGCATACCTCCCTCCCCCTGCTCTTGGGAAGCAACAGGGATGGCAAAATCCCACTGGGTCCAGCTCTGCCTCTACGCCGTTCTTCCCCTTGCCCCAGTGCCTGGAGCCTGGGACATGAAGGAATTAGGGGGAAAAATTCTCCGCCAGTCCTGTGAGCGATCTCCAGCAGGATGTTGGCCAGATGGAAGGCAAGATTGTCCCTGGCTATTCCCTGTGGAGGCACCAGACCAGGGTCTGGCCCACACCGGTCATGCTGACCACGCGGTAGCCGAGGCGCTCCAGCTTGTCCAGGACCACGCGCGGAGCGTCGTTCACGTAGTACTCGCAGCTGGGAAAAATGGGAATAAGGTGAGCTGGGGGAGGAAGAGACGGGAATTCCCTGGTGGAAATTTCCTGCCTTGCTCCTGACCCCTGTAAAACCAGCGGCCACACCTGGCACGGGCACGTGTGACGCAGGGCCTCGGTTAACCCCAGGGGAAGGCACAGCCCACGGTGCCAAACCATGGGAATCCTGTCCAGGAGGGAAGGATCAGGTTAAATGGGAGTGTGGCTCGAGGAGGAGAATCTCAACCAAGCGGGGAGGAACGATTCAGGTGTTTCTAAGGAGTGAAATCCCAATGTTCTGAGCATGTCTGTAAGCTGGGAGGGTTTGAGAGACTGTTGGAATGGGGATTGGAACCATGTGCTGCTTTTGGCCGGGTGGGAAACCTTTGGAAAGCCATCCGTCCTGCACAAAGGTGCCAGGTGAGGTGGCACAGCTGCGGCCGTGCCTGGGAACTGACCACGGGATCCTCGTCCAGCTCTCATTCCCTGGCTCTGTGCTTGGAGCAGAAGCTGTCCCACGTTCCTACCCCTTGGTCCCAGAAGCTCGAGGGCTGCTCCCCAGTAAAGGGGGATTCAAACTGGGCTGAACGGGGTGGGGACAGCCGAGCTGAGCTGGCCGGTGGCACCTTTGGCACTGGATGTGCCAGCCTTTCCTTTGACACGACTTTTGGAGTGAGGCCCAGAGCAGCTCAGCTGTAGCTGCCTCGCAGTGCCGGGTAAGTGGATAATGACGGGCTGCAGGATCCCTGGGGATCCTGTTTGGGCACCTGAACAAAGCCTCTCCTGCTTTTCCTACTAAGAAGGATTTAAAAAAAAAGATCCAAAAGCCTTTCCAAAACTGCTCCTGCTTGGATTGCGGAGCTGTGCTGGAGCTGGGGGTGCTTTAAAGCACAAAATAACGCCGAGATGTGAGAGATTTTCCAGTTTCTCAAGACAGACTGTGCTTGGCTGTAATTATAGATGTGGTGTAAAGATAATGTGCATTATTATGAGTGCCTTTGAAGTCTCTGCTTTCTCCAGGAGGGTTGCCACATATCCTTCAGCTTGGCAGTGGGAGCTGGTAAATATTATTCCCATTATACAGAGAAAGTAGCAGAGGCAGGGATTTGTAGGAACCTAAAAACCGGAGTGGCTGAGGTAAAAGCAGGAGGGAAGAGTTCCCAGGGCTTTATTTATCACAGCTGCGTGCTGAGGGAAATGAAGCTTGCACACCGTAGCTGTCGGATCCGCCGCCATCTCCGTGCGCATCCAGTCGGGATGGAGGGGCTGGGATACCTACAAAGCCTTTTCTTCCAGGTGAACACCAGCAGGGAAAAGAGAAGTGGTGCCAGACTGGAGAGGATCTCTGCCCTGGCACTGGTTAGGCTGTGATCCCCCCAGCTCTGCCTCCAGGTGTGCCGAACCCAGAGCTGCACCCACAGGGATATGGGGCGGGAGCGTCCTGCGCACGCAGCGATTTTTAGGGATGGAGCAGCCAAACTTCTCGGGATCTCTGCCCAACTCTCCCTGAGGACAGGTTTGGCTGTGCCTGGTGCAGGTGCCTTAGCCCTCAGCTCCCCGCTCCAAAGGAAAGCGTCAGGCTGCAGTTAAGATCAAAGGATGCTGGACGTGCCCAGCCGGGGATTGGCTGTCCCTTGCCACATCTGGCTGTCCCATGCCACACCTGGCTGTCCCCAGGGCTCTGACCTCGACAGGGAGGGCAGGGACCGTGTCACTGCTCCCCACACCTCGTGGGACTTAATGAGGGGCCGTGTGTCTGCGCAGAGCTGCGGAACAGGATCCGTGCGCTCCCTCATTACAGGGATTTCAGTGCTTCACCCGGACATCCCAGATTCCCAGCAGGTCTGTTCCGCTCAGGCTTTCCCTTCAGGCTCCCTGCAAGGTCGTGGTTAAAGCCTTAGGGCCCAAGATGCCTACGGGAAGGGAGTTTGCAGCATCTATAGCCAGGCTCTGTCCGTGGAGGAGTTGGGGATGGAAAATCCTGCTCGGCCACGGTGCGGATCCTGGAGCTCCCAGCCCTGGTTGGGATTCTGGAGGAGCTGGCACGTGGCTGTGCTCTCGGCGGTGCCGGCGGCCACATTCCAGCCGGGGCACTTGTCCCACTCGCTGTTGCTCGGGCACACGCGGGGAGGACGTGCTGTGCCGCAGGGATGCGCCGCGGGGATGCAGCAGAGATCCCAACTGTGACAGGCTGTGACACGAGCAGGTGGGGCAAGAGGAGCTCAAAACGCTCCAGGCCGCAGGGAGGGGAGAAAGGAGGTGAATCCGCCAGGCAGATCCCGTAGGAAGCTCATATCCCTTCCCCCAAATAAGCAGAATGTGGTGCTTCTGTCCCTTACAGGCACCGCAGAGGCATTTCTCTGTCTTTGCCTTCCTTTTCCAGCAGGATCCCAGGGATCCTTGCCCAAATCTCTCGGGATCAGCTCCTTCTTGGAGGCTGTTGTGTTTCTCCCCGCTCCCCATTGCATAACTCCAGGCTCGGCGGGTGGCAGCACGACGCCGGCGCTGCCAATCTGTGCCCACCCACGGCCTTGGGAATGGCAGCGTGGAGATGGATCAGCCTGATAAACCCCCCCCGGGAATTCGGCTGGGACCAGCTTCAATATTTGTATTTTATCTCCTTATTATTAAAATTTCCCACCCCACTCGGATTTTAACGCTGCAGCAGCCGAGGATCCAGCTTTTGGTGTTTCCCAGGCTGGTGGGTTTTCCCAGCTCCGTGGATGGAAGCTTGGGAAGATGTTGGGACGAGATGGCCCTTCTGTTTAACGCCTCTTCCTCCTCCTTTTCCTCCTCCTCCTACTCCACAGCACAGCAGGAATCGAGCTTCGTTTGCATTTGGGGGTTTGTTTTGCTTTGCCGTTGTTTGTTTCCCGCCCCCCCCAGGGAAAACCAAGAAGTGGGATATCAAGTGAGGAAAAAAAGGAAAAAAAAGTGGGCCAAACTATGAGGAACACAGTATTCACATCTCTGAGTGGCACATGGCCAGAGGCTGAGGTCAAACTCGGCATGGGCAGAGAAGAGGACATGGAGAAGTGTCAAATACCCACAGCTTGGGAATGTGCTGGTGGAGGCGTTGGAGTCAGGGGTGACACAATGGGAAGCAGCTCCAACCCCTGTCCATGGAAAAGGTTTGGGAACTGTTGGGAAGGGCTGGCTTAGGGTGAAACCTTGAGCCGCACTGGACNGGGATGGGATGGGATCCATGGGATGGGATGGGATGGGTTGGGATGGGATGGGATCCATGGGATGGGATCCATGGGATGGGATCCACAGGATGGCATGGGATGCAATGGGATGGGATCCACGGGATGGGATCCATGGGATGGGATAGAACCGGGGGTAAGCATTCCAGGTAGCTCAGCACCAAGAAAGGCCACAGGCAGAGCACAGCAGGGATGGCACTGAGAGAGGGAAAGTGGGTCAGGTGCTAAAACAAGGTCAGAGCAAGGGCAAATAAAGAGCCAAGTCAAGAATCAGGCAGCGTTTCCTCGTTAACAGGCAGGACAAGGACATACGCCAGTCCTGGGATTAACTGTGCAGCTGGAAGGTGCTGTGGGGAATGCCAGGAGTGAAAACATTCTGCATTTTCTTGGGAAAATAAGGAGAGGAGGACTTACAAGTTGTTCCCCGGCATGCTCCTCTTGGTGGCCCCCAGGATGCTCATCAGGTGGGGATCCGAGTGCTCGTCACCCACCATGGTGGGCCCAGCCTCCTGCGGGACAGCACGGAGCGCTGAGTGACACATGGTGACACGGCCACCCCCTGCTCTCAACACAGCTCCAGGGAGAGCCTTCTTGGGAAGGGAATCGCCCCCTGCCCGCCCTGGGAGGGGCCTCAGTCCGGCCACGGCCGGGAAAGCGCACTCGGGATGGGAAGTTCCCAGCCTCAGCTCCATGCCAAGTTTCAGCCTGGAAATGTTTGCTTTGCCCCTTTGGCAAAGAGCAGAATTTCCAAAGTCTCCAGAGGGGAAACTGAGCCCTGCTGCTCCAGGCTGTTCCCTCAGGTGCCATAATCCATGTGTCCCTCATCCCCACACGTCCCCATTGCCACTCTGCTGCTGCTTCCTTTGGGACATCTCCAGCGGCAGCAGTAGCAATGTCCAATCACCCAACTTTTTCCGTCACCCTCCCTTTGCTCTCTGCTCTTTTCCCCGTCCCCCCTTCCTGCCCCAAACCGCACTGGCACATCGGGGCTTGGGGAGGGATGATTGTCAGGAAAAGGGAAACCCCAGATAAAAGCAAGGCTGTGCGTTCCTACAAAGTCCTGCAGGATGTGGTTGGCTGCCAGAGCCGGGGAGCAATGTCAGTGTCGGGGCTTTGTGTGACAGTGACACCCAGTGATCCCGGCCAGCGATCCCAACCCCTGCCCGGCTCCTGTCAGCCCCAGCCACCTCCACTCCCTTGGCCGCGTTTGCCACCCTGGAGCGGCTCTGTGGGGACGAGGGAAAGCAAACTGCGAGGACACGTCCCCTCGGATGTTCGTGGGATCCTGCCGCAAGTTCCCCGAGCGAGTCGCCGTTTGGGAGGGAGGCTTTGGGGGGAGCAGAGACGGGCTGGGGGCACCGGGGGCTCTCCCACAGCGGGCACGGCAGCTGGGGGCACAGCCTAGCCGTGCTGGGGGTGCCCCAAACCTGCATCACCGCCGCTCCCCCCAGCAGCAGCGGGGACAGCCCAGCCCGGGATCGCAGCCAGAGGCACCGGTGACGGTCGCACCGCGGGCTGAGCCGGTCCCACCGCTCGCCCCCCGGAATTCCCCAGCCCCGGGGGTCCCGCCGGGACTCACCAGGCGGATTTGGGTGCTAATGAGCAGGTACGGCATCTCCGCTCCGCCGCTCCCGCCGCCGCTCCGGGGGGACCGTGCCCGGGGCCGCCCCCGGTCCCGCCCCGCCGCCACCGCCCCCGGGCACTGCGGGGGAAAAGGGCTCCCAAAGGAGGCAGGGGCGCCCCGCCGGGGCTGGGGAGCGGGAAGCACTCGGGGGGCTCCGACGGATCCCTCGGGATCTCTGCTCTGCCGTCCCGCCAGGGGATGGGCAGGAGGGGAAGGGTTGGGCGGAGCAGGAGGGGACAGGGCACAGAGGGTGATGGGCAAGGAAAGGATGGACCAGGAGATGAAGGACCGGGAGATAAAGGACAGGAGAAGGTGGACCAGGAGGGGACTGGCAGGATGGTGGAGGACAAGAAGGTGATGGGCAAGGGGGTGATGGACCGGGAGACAAAGGACAGGAGACGAGCAGGGAAAGGATGGAGCAGGAGAGGAGAGGCAGGGATGGTGGAGGACAGGGGATGGTGCTCAGGGAGGCAATGAACAAGATGATGGACGGGGAGATGATGGATAAGGGAGACGAAGACACAGGAAATTAACAGCAGAGAGATAAAGGAGCAGGAAATGGCACAGGGAGATGAGGACTGGGAGATGACGGAGCAGGAGCCAGGCAGGTGGGGAGCCCGGGGCCCTGCAAAGGATCCCTGCTCCCACCCCACAGTCCGACCAAACTGAAGTAGAATGTTCAGCATTACCAATGGTTTTCTTTGGAAAAATCTGTTTTTCTATCAGCTGTTTCTATCTGACAACACAGAGGTTTAAATCCCTTCATAATTTGAGGAGCAGCTCATTTCCTGGTACTGGGACAGGCAGAGTTGCTGCAAATCCATTATAATTAATGTGTTCTTAATCGTTATTAACTGTTGTTGTTATATTTATAATTATTACTATTGTTGTTGCTGTTAATTGTTATTATTGACATTGCTGTTGACCTGTTGGTTGGGTTTGGTGAGACACCAGAAAAACCAGAGGCTGATGGCCTCCTCTTCCTAAAACATGTCCCTCTTTTCACTTCGAGTTCTCTGTGGGACACCTCAGCCCACGGGTTAAACATCAGCTCGTTTTGATCATTCCCATCCTCGGGAGAGCCTCTTCCCCAAGTCCTGGAAGCGCTGGAATGTTTGCTCACTGCTCTCCCGTCCCAGCGCAAACCAATGAACCACGGGCACCTTTCACCCGCTTGGGCTGGATTTGGACAGA
Organism: Origma solitaria; assembly: GCA_013397895.1. Lineage (NCBI taxonomy): Eukaryota > Metazoa > Chordata > Aves > Passeriformes > Acanthizidae > Origma > Origma solitaria. The sequence goes on along the minus strand of VZRL01000427.1, from coordinate 20,804 downwards.
ATTCCCATAATCCGTGACCCCTCTGGACCTCGGCTGGGCGCGTGTGGTCTGTGGTTACGCAGGGGATGATATGGGAATGATATCCAGACCTTTCCAGAAATTAAAGGAAAACTAGCCGGGGTTCTGGCAGCCTGCCCAGCTCTTGATCTGACTCTTATGCAGCTCTTTCCTGGGGAAAAAAAATGGTAAGGAAGAAAGAGGGAAATGAGAACAGAGCTATACGTAACATTTTAATATTGAATTTCTTGAGGAGATACTGAAATCTGGGAGGCAGCCGGAGCGCTGATGGATCTCATCCATCATCCCAAAGCATCTTATCACTCTCTGGCTCCAAGCTGGCTGCTCCCAGCTCTCCTTGGGACTGGGCTGGCTCGGAATTGCTCCCAGTAATTCAGATAAAGGGAAGCAAAAGGTTCTTTGGCTCTGCCCAAATCCTGCTGTCACCCAAACTCCCAGGAGCGTGCAAAGGGCTTGGTTTTCCGTCTCCTGAGAGGTGCCTTTTCCTAGGGAATCCTTTGGCTCTTCCAGAAAAAGGTATTTCTGGTTTCAATGATTCTGGGATAAAGAAGTTCTTCTTGGGGGATTCCCACCAGGAACGTAACCACCCACCACATTTCCCACAGGAGGGAGAATTCCAGCCCCAAAGCCTTGGGATGATTGCTTGGCCATTCCTGTCTGCTTTGCCTATTCCACCTAGAATCCATTATCCCATCCCAAGGATTGCTCCGTGCCCTGGTCCCGCAGCCAGCCCCGTGCCCAACTCCCTCACTGCAGTAACTCTGTCCCGCTCAGCTCTGCTGGGCATCCCAAATTCCCGTTTTTTTGGCACATTTGCCCCGCGCTGCTGGCAGCCGAACACCAAACCCAGCGAGGTTTCCTCCACGCCCCCCCATCCCGGAGGTGTTCTCAGCCGCTCTGAAAGGGCTCGAGGCAGGCAGCGCAGCACCAGCTCCCTCTGGAAACCATTTTTTTAGGAGAAGGGCTGGGATCCCATCTCGGACACGTGCGGGAGCGCCCGCGGAGCACGGGGCTGTGTGGGGCCACCCGGGCCAGGGCGGTGTCACCGCCACGGGACGCGTGCCGAGGTGGCAGCAGGCGCAGAGCTGGCGGCCCTGGAGCGCTTTTCCCGGGAAGCTCCGCGGGTTCCGCGCCTGGGGGACACCGGTGGAGGGTGGCACAGGCGCGGGGCACTGCAGCTCCGGGGACAGCTCCGTGTCCCTGCCCAGCCCCGGGTGCCACCGCGCGCACGTGCCTGGGTGGGCGTGGCCTCGCCGCCCCGCGCGCGCATGACGTCATGGATCTGTGGCCCCGCCCCCGCTGTCGCCTCCTCCTGACGTCATCGCGGCGCGCCCGGAGCGGCCATGGCGGTGCCGGTGGCGGAGCCGGCCCGGGCCGGGCCCCGGCTAGGAGTGGCGCTGGGGCTGGCGGCGGGCGCCGGCAT
>VZRL01000427.1:0-19006 GCA_013397895.1 Origma solitaria | reverse complement strand
AAATGGGGCTGGGATAGGGGGAAATGACGTTGGGATGTTGGGCTTTTAGAAATGCTGGTTCAGACCCCTGAACTGTGCAAAACTTCGGGAATAGAAAGTGAAACCGTGTTTTTCACGGTGATCATAGAATAATGGAATTCTGCAATGGTTTGGCTGGGAAGGGACCTTAAAGCTCATCCAATGCCACCCCTGCCATGGGCAGGGACGCCTTCCACTGTCCCAGGTTGCTCCAAACCCTGTCCAGACTGGCCTTGGACACTGCCAGGGATCCAGGAACAGCCACAGCTTCTCTGGGTGCCTGTGCCAGGGCCTCCCCACCCTCCCAGGGAAGGATTTTTTCCAATATCCCATGTAAATCTCCCCTTTTCGAGTTTGGAGCTCTTCCCCCTTGTCCTGTCACTGCAGGCCCTTGTAAACAGTCTCTTCCCATCTTTCCTTCAGGCACTGGAAGGGGCAGTTGGGGCACCCCAGAGCCTCCACTTTCCCAGGCTGAGCAATCCCAATCCTCCCAGCCCTTCCCCGCAGCAGAGCTGCTCCATCCCTCTGATCAGCCTGGTGTCCCTGTCAGGATCAGGGACAGCCTGATCCCCTGCCAGCAGAGCTGTGCTCAGATTTCCCCCGTGGAATCCTTTCCCCTTTGGCTCTAACGATGTCACCGTGCTCTGGTGCAGCCCAGGCCGTGCCCGGCGCGCTGCTCCCGGCGGACACGGGCGACGGAGCCGTGCCCAGCCCCCTGCTGAGGCAGGACGAGCAGCTGCAGCTGCTGGAGCGCCTGGACTTCGTGGTGAGGAACATCGTGGAGCTGAGGAAGGAGGTGGAGGAGCTGCGGAACAGCCTCCAGCACCTGGCGATGGAGATCGTGGGGGAAGTCAGGTGCTGCCCCTCTCTCCTGGGCTTGGGGAAAACAGCCTCAGCATCCCAGAGTGCTTGGGGTGCAGGGGACCTCCCGTGGGCAGGGACACCTTCCACTAGCCCAGGTTGCCCCATCCAGCCTGGCCTGGAATGCTTCAGGGATCCAGAGGCAGCCACGGCTTCTCTGGAAAATCCATTCCAGTGCTGCACAGGGAAAAATTCATTGCCATATCCAACCTAAACTTGCCCTCTTTCGGTTGGAACTCGTTCTGTCACTCCGGTTCCCGATGAAGAGGGTGGATGAACATCCCATCTGTGGATTCTATATGGACTGTCCATGGAGCGCAGCTACCCTTGCCTGCACAATCCATTAGCTCCATTAGAGTTTGTATGAACAGGAGTAAATCACCTCGGGAATCCTTTGGGTAGAAAGGGAATTGGTGCAGGGCTTGCCTTGCCTGCACAATCCATTAGCTCTATTAGAGTTTGTGCTCACAAAGCTCCATCGCCTTGTGAATCCTTTGGGTAGAAAGGGAATTGGTGCAGGGCTTGCCTTACCTGCACAATCCATTAGCTCCATTAGAGTTTGTATAAACAGGAGTAAATCACCTCGGGAATCCTTTGGTTAGAAAGGGAATTGGTGCAGGGCTTGCCTGACCTGCACAATCCATTAGAGTTTGTGATCACAAAGCTCCATCGCCTTGTGTATCCTTTGGGTATAAAGGGAATTGGGTGGAACCTGCTGGAGAGGAGCAAGGGAGTAGCAGGCATTCCACCACCAAATATTTATTCCTTTTTCTTTTTCTCAAGGACCCACCTGGAAGAAACCCAGCGAGTGACTCGCCGGAGGAAGTTCCCCTTCTCCAGGGAGAGAAGCGACTCCACAGGCTCCAGCTCCATTTATTTCACAGCCAGCTCAGGGAATGCCAACACAGATGATGGAGAGAGTGAAGGGGGGTAAGCAGAGCTCTGGGACAGATGTTTTAGGGGATTTGGTGCCACATCTGGGTGGTTTATAACATAAAAAAGGGTTGTTTTTTTTCCCACAGCCTGTTTTAATTTGCTTTTATTACTTATTATTTTACTATTATACTTTATTATACTTACTATTTTCTTATTATTTAATTTGCTTTTGTTAGTGAGTGTGTTACTGCCAGGGCCAGACTGAGAGATCTCCAATAATCCTGACTTTTAGAAAAAGAAAATAACAATATATATGTATCTTATATATACATATATATATATGCACACATAAAATATATGTATTTTTAGGGTTTTTAAAGGAATAATTTGGTAAAGGAGACTTGCAGAAAGAATGGAAGTACAAATCAAGGCTTGCAATGGAGTGAGAGTTTGGAAATAAAATTTCTAGACAAATATATGTGATATTAATATATGTTACATTTTTTCATATACACATGTGCATTTTAATGTGTATATAGAGACATATATACATATAAATAGATATTTAAATGTATATATTCATTTTCCCAGGGCGGCTGGGATGAAATGTCATTTCAAGAGAGATTTTTACAGCAGTGGGAGCATTTCAGGGGGAATTTGGACAGCCGAGTGAGCTGTGAGCTTGTGCCAGCTGGCACTTGGCAGCAGGGATTTGTCCTCCCAGGACAAAGGACTGCCCTAAACTCGTGTTTATCGCTAACAACTGCGGTTGGTGAGGCAGCAGAGAGAGCTGCCGTGCTCTCTTTGGGGTGTAGGGCTTCATTCAGCTCCGGTGGGTGTTGGAATGAGAGGGGAATGCGGGAGGGAGTGATTCACGGTGGTGTCATAGGTAACGAGGCTGCAGAATGGATTTTAAAGGGGTAGAGTTGGTTCTGAAGGCAGGACCTGGGGATTTGGGGAACGGCAGGTGCTCTGAGTCACCGGGGGGACAATGGTTTGGTGTAAAACTGCTGAAAAAGGGCGTTTTGTCCACACATCCCTGCCCTGGCTGGCCTCACATCATAGAAAATCCTAAACTGTGACAGAGGCCAACAATTCAGCCTCAGAAAAGGCATCTCCTGAGGGGACAGGGCTGTATTTTGCTGCAAAAACTCATTAATTTATTGGGACCCCAGTGGTGGGTGGAGGAGTCCTTATATTTTAATTAAAACTTGTAATTGGCTGTAACGACCAGTGTGGGGATTGGTGGATTAGCAGCTCTCATCTGATTTAAAACTGGAATCTCAGATAATGCCTCGCTCTGGCCCTATACAGAGAGGTATAATCGTATCAGTCTGGCCAGGACCTGTGCAAAATTGTCTGTTAGGGATGTAAATGTGCTTGAAAAGTAACATTTTCAGGGTAGGAAATGTCAGTTTTGGGAAGAACTACAGAAGCTTTGGAGCAGGCACTGGGAGGAAGAAGGAGCCTATTTCAAACAGATAAATTCCAGCCGTGTGTTCCTACACAGAGCGGTATAATAATATCAGCCTGGCTGGGACCTGTGCAGAATTGTCTGTTAGGGATGTAAATGTGCTTGAAAAGTAACATTTTCAGGGTAGGAAATGTCAGTTTTGGGAAGAACTACTGAAGCTTTGGAGCAGGCACTGGGAGGAAGAAGGAGCCCGCTGCTGACAGATAAATTCCAGCCGTGCGTGCCTCGCTGCCAGTTGAATTCTTCCAGTGAGGTTTGGAACAAAGAACCCACATTTCAGCTTTGTTTTGTGAACAATGTGGGCGTGAACAGCTCAGACGAAATTCCCAGAAATCACCAAGAGTTTTCAGGGGGTTCGTGGTGCTTTATTTCCCTGAGTGGCTTTGGTTTTTGGGGTTCTTCGCCTCCTCTTTCTGTTTTCCTTCAGGATCACCATACTAAAGCATTCCAGAGCTTTGTAAACTCAGGAAAACAGTCTGAGAACATCAAAATCCCTTAATCTTCCTGAAAACTTGGGGTTTCCTTGTCTTTTTGAGCTGGCAGAATCTCACAGGGGCTGTCTGGGAGAAGACACGGCGGTTTTTTGAGCTGAAGGACTGAAATCTTGGCAGCTGTCAGTAAAATGCTGGGGGTTAGGATGGGGCAATCAGGGAATTCAAGGAGTTTGTGTTTAATTACTGAAAATGAGGTGGTCTAGAGAGCTAATAATATCATTAATATTAAGAAATGTAAATAAATGAGGGTTTTAATCCAAGACAGAGCTGTGCCATTGTCACCCCTGTGTTGCTGACTCAGTGTCACCTGCAGCATTTTCTGCCTTTCCAGTGGTGAGGCGGATTTATTACTTTAATACTTTAAATTAAACACTTAATTTCTTACTTTAAACTTTAAAATGTTTCAGGACAAAATGGTGGGGTTTTGAATCTCTGGGTGAGGGCTGGAGGCTGCGGTGAGGGAGCAGAGAGGGGAATTCTTGTGAATTAGGGATGGTTCTCAGGAAAGTGAAGCTTTGATAGCCAAACGTGCCTTGTTATCTGCGTGTGGGCAAACCTTGTCACTGCCCCCGTCAGATAGGGGCTGTGGTCACGTATCTGTGTCCCCAGACAAAGGCAGGGCCACGGGGCTGTCCCTGGGAGGAGGAATCCAGCCAGGACACAGCTGGAAGTCCCCAGTGCCCCCAGGCTGCAAGGAATTCAGTTCCAGCAGAACTTCTGGAGTTCTCTTTGGCAGTTACTCACTTAAATCAGGAAAATCCACGTGTCAAAGTGCACATTTTGAAATGACTGGCTGGTTTGTGGCTGTTCTGGAGTTAAGAGCTTGCAGGTAAATGTGAGTGGCACAGATAGTGTTGTTTTAAAAGAGATCATCTCTGTGAGGAGACTCCCTCCTCCTGTGGTACCACGGTATAATGATGGTTTAAATTATTTTAAATTCCCAGCTTGGGTGCTGGGGGAGCTTAATTGTAGCCATTTTCAGAAGCTTTGATCTGAGCTTTACAGATCAAAGTTGGGAGAGACCTCCAGAGCGATGGAGTCCCACCAGCACCAGCACAGTCCCCCAAACCATGTCCTGCTTTGTTTGAGTGCTTCAGCTACCGATCGTTCCGTGGCTTTCTGCGATCCTTGCTGGATTCCCTGTTCGTGGGACATAGTCCTGGTGGCTTTCCTGCTCTTCTGCAGCTTTCCAGGTGTCAGCTGGAACAGGCTGTGTAGCACTTTAATGTTGAGGATGTGAGGCACTGAGGTGTTGTGCCTGAAATTCCCCGGAGCAGGCTAAACCCCTCAGGTTCTGGTTTGCTCAGGGATTGTTGAAGTTCCCTTTTATTTAACGGCGTTGTCCCGGCTCAGTTTTTAGCTGTTTCATTCTCGTAGGCTGAGGTTAGAAGGACTGAGCGAGAGGGGCACTCAGGGTGTGCAGGGGAGGTGGGGACACGGGATCCTGGAACGCTTTGAGCAGGAAGGGACCTTAAAGCTCATCCCACTAGCCCAGGTTGCTCAAAACTGACTCGGGACTTAAGTTTGTGGTCACCTTCAGCTTTCTGAGGTTGACAGGAGAAATGAGATTGTTGGAGACGCTTGGGTGGTGCAGATTCCTCTGGGATAAGCTAAGATACAGTTCCTCTCCCGAGGAATAGCTCATTTGGTGTCGATTTTTTCCCCCAAAGTTACACCACGGCCAACGCCGAGTCCGACTACGACCGCGAGTCGGAGCGGGAGAGCGAGGAGGGGGAGGACGAGGCGAGCTGTGACACCGTGAGGACCGTGCGCAGGGACTCCCTGGAGCTGGTCCCCGACGACGAGAGCCCTCTGCTCCCGGACTCCTCCCTGGACGAGGGGCTGGGGCAGCTCCTGGAGCAGGCTGACCGCCTGCACCGCGGGGATGAGCGGGACAAGAGGGAGGGCTTCCAGCTGCTCCTCAACAACAAGCTGGCGGTAAAGGTGCCTTGGTGTATTTCCCAGCACCAGGGGAGGGTCAGCTTGGAGCTCGGGAGGGATTTCTTCACTCAAAGTCCGACCTGTGCCCCATCCCAACCTTGTCCCCAGCCCAGAGCACTGAGTGCCGCGTCCAGTCCTTCCTTGGGCGCCTCCAGGGATGGGCACTCCTCGCCACCCTTTGCATGAGGAAATCCCTCCTGGTGTGCACCCTGAGCCTCCCCTGGCCCAGCCTGAGGCCGTTCCCTCTCCTCCTGTTGCTGTTCCCTGCGAGCACAGCCCGACCCCCCCGGCTGTCCCCTCCTGTCAGGAGCTGTGCAGAGCCACAAGGTCCCCCTGAGCCTCCTTTGCTCCAGGCTGAGCCCTTTCCCAGCTCCCCCAGGGGTTCTCCAGCCCCTTTCCTGAACACCTGCAGCCCCTGACTGCCCTGAGAAGCTCTGAGCTGGACACAGCCCCAGAGGTCCCTGCACAGTTCCCAGCACAGGGGGACAATCCCTGCCCTGCTGCCGTGGCCACCCCGAGTTCCAAACTCGCCCTCACTTCCCTCTGTTGCGCTTCCGCTTCGGTCCTGCGGAATTGGGGCATTTTGTGGCTTAGCAAAATCCCTGCATGACCTGAGGGTTCTGTTGGAGGGTGGCAGGCGGGCGCTGACGTGGGATCTGTGTCTCCCTGCAGTACGGGGGGCAGCAGGAGTTCCTGTGGCGCCTGGCGCGGGCGCACAGCGACATGTGGGAGCTGACGCAGGACGCGGACGAGAGGAGATCCTACGCCACCGAGGGTGAGGAATTCCCTGCCGGGCCGGGGGAAGGCTGACACTCACCTTTACAGCCCACCCCCCCTGCCAAACCATGGATTTGTTGGTTTTCCCTAGAATCTGGTTTTTAGGGGAGAGGGAAGCGGCGCTGGGGTGGTTTGTGTTTACAAATTGTGCTTTCTGAAAGAGTAAAAATAGAACGAGACCTACTTAAAGGTGGGAAAGTAGGTTCTCAAACCTGTCATCCATTTCTCTGTGATTACTAAATGATAAAAATATAATAAACAAACTTTGGCTGTAGCACGCTGGATTTTCTGTGTTGCCAGCACATGCAGATATAAAAAACCATGTATTTTTAAACTTGCTTAGGGGAGTCGCTTCAATTTCATTCCCTCATTATTCTTCACCACCTCAAAGGTGTCTGCAAGTCAGAATAGAACAAAAATCATCTTTATTTCAATTAAGGTGTGCACCAAAAGGTACTGATCTAAATAAATTCTGTCCTGTTTATTATGCACATAACTAAGCAGAGTTAGTTAATACTATAGGGTATGTAAATATTCTTTTCTGGAAATCAGCGGAGCCATTTAAACATGGAATTTTAAATTTTACATTGTCCTTTTAGCCATCAGTAGGTGCTTCATTTTCAGCTTTTTGAGCCTGCCAGAGGATAAAATTATGGGATGTTTTCAAGCCAAATGCATTATCAAATTAACAAATACACAACTTTTATGCCATTCTGTTGCTCTGACAGCATCAGAGAAAGAAACTGGGGGAGAAAGCAACTGAATTTCTTACCTCTGACTATTTTTTTGTTCCAGGGAAGGAAGAGCTGGAACTTGCCTTGCAGAAATGGGATCAAAGTGCTGAGTGCCACCAGTGGTATGTGAATTTTTACTTCTCTCTTTTAAGAAATACAGGAAAAGGACCTGGAGGTTTTTTGTGAGCTGAGCTGCAGTTAAAAAAATAATAAATACAAACCTCCCAAACCTTATTTGCTGTTACTTGCACTGTGCCACGCTGGTGGTGTTTCTCATAAAAAGCCATTTTTAACAGCTTTGCGTGCTGGATGTAAGGAATAACTTGGCAGACAGTGGGTTTGGTTGTGATTGTAGGAATAAATTTGGGGTTTCTTACACCAATTTAATGATGCACTTCCCTCTGAAGGGTTCTGGAGGAAAAGCTCCCAAGTGGAGCTGCGTTGCGCCAAGAGGGGATGTGTCTGACTCCATCAGCCAGGCCTGGGAGCGTGGGCTTGGGGCTGTGCCAAATTCCTTATTCTCCTCTTAATTCTGGAGGAAGGAGATCCATCACTCTTAGCAGACAGACTCTCCTCGGAGTGTTTCCTGGCGCTTTAAAAATTCCTCTGAGAGAGTTTGTGGAGTGGCACAGATATTTGTGGAGATCAGGGAATGTGCTTTTCTGTTACTCTGGTGAATTCCTCCGTGAATTGTGTTTGTCAGCACTTGCTCTGAAGGACTGACAACACTTCAATTAGAATAAAAGGGATTTTTTTAAAAAATGAAAATTATTGGGAAAACAGGTTGCTGAGCATCTTTACCAAACAAAATCTGTGCTCTTGCAGTGAATAAATTTGTTTGAAGGGTTGTTTTGAGCTGAATAAATTTATTTATTACTGAATAAATGCCTTTATCATCTTGGACTGTATTTCACCTGTTGGTGATGAATTACTGCTCTCAGTTAAAGCTTTGATAGGAAGGAGGAATTTGGGGGCAGGAAAATCTCCAGCAGATCGTGGTGTTGGCCTCTGCCACCTTAACATCTTTGAATGAATGGGGTTTAGCTGCCAGGGTGAATCTTGAAATTTGTCTTTCACAAAGCAAGGCTCTTCTCCAGGGTCTCTTGACAGTTCTGCCTTGGAATTTCAAGTTTGGGACAATAGACTCCAGGGTCTCTTGACAGTTCTGCCTTGGAATTTCGAGTTTGGGACAATTGTTGGCCCCTCAGACCCCTTTCCCAAACAGGTATAAGGCTCCTGCACATCTTCATCTTCCTTCCAATTCTCCAGGGCAGCTGGAGGAAGGAAACAGCAGAGCAGCACGTGGGAGGCGTGGGATTTCTTGGGAATGAATATGTAACTCCCTTTATCAGCACACAAATTATTATTTTCTGCTGTGAATGGAGCAGGAAATTATTCCCCTCCCAGCTCTGAGGTGGTCACAAGCTGGCTTAATTGTAGTCTTTCTTCATACTAATTGAATCTACCCTGAGGAGAAAAAACAGCAGAGGCTTTAAAGCTCTTTTGGGCTGGATTTGAGGCCCCAGCTCTTGGGAAAAGCAATTGGAAAATGTTGTTCACACTTCCTTTAAATTACAGTGTTATTCTGTGACATTTCTCTCTAGTGACTAATTCCCTTGCTGAAGACCCTAGTCCTTTATTATCACGTGTCACGGGGAATAATTTATTATCTCTTACCACCCGTGTTGTCTCCCCAGTATTACTCTCCCTCTTCCTTACAGTTTTTCAGACAGAAGTGGAGGGATTTAGTGCAGGACACAGGCTGTGGGAGTGGCACGGGTTTGTGCTGGTGTGGTGATCGTTTGCATTCTTTGTTCCACACACAGCAGTCAGAAATCTGTCTCTTTCCCACCACATCCTAAATGGGCACTTTAATAGAAATATTCCCAGTTTTTTTCCTGCCTTTCCACACAGGCTGTGTGGAACCTGATGGTGCAGATCTCTTGAGCTGCATTTTTTCTGACTGTGCATTATTTCACATTGATTTTCTGTTTTATCCACTTCCTCTTAACATTTGTGGATTCCTACAGATGAAGTTATGCTGTTTTTTGGTGCTTTTCCATTGCCTTTTGTGCTTTTTATTTCCTTCTGCTGCCCAGATCATTCCCAGTTTTCTGAGGTGCTGAGGAAGACAGGAGGTGCTCTGCCTAGGGAAATCTTTCTCCCCTCTGTGCCTTGTTGTTGTTCAGTAATCATTGACATTTCAAAGCATCAAAAAAAGAAAATAACTTCGGGGAAGGGAAGGATTTCTGCTGGGGAATGAGCAGATTTGGGGCTGGATGGATTTGGATTTGGAAGGATTTGGCAGCAGAGGTTTCTCAGGAATGGCAGGGAGAGCAGTCAGTGTCTGTGGCTGTGTCCAGCCTGGTGCTGGGATCTTCCCAAGCACAAAGGAGAGGCTTTTCCTGGCTCTGCTCTGGGTGTGGGACAAAGCTGTCCTTGTCATGGTTGTGGTGAGGTCCCGAGGGAGCCATCTCCGGGTGGAACCGAGTGGGAGTTCGGTCAGGGCTGCCCAGGCAAGCCAGCCTTGTGCTGAGGGACTGATCTCTGCCCCTGCTTCCCCTGGGGGCACCACTGAGGGACAGAAACGTTGGGCATTAAATTAAATTTAGTGCCTTAAGCGTGGGTTTGTGTGTCAGAGGCGAGGGATTTACAGGGAATTCATTAAATTAGTGCCTCTCTACTCCTGACTTACACTCACCTGCTTCTTCCCTTGGGTTTAGACACCAGAGGGATTCTCTGCTTAGATTGTAAAAGATCTCTGAGCTGGCAGAATTCATTTGATTTATCCATTTAAATTGATTTCTCCATGAGCTGAATACAACAGACAAGATCCTAAGTCTGTTCTTGCTTTTATGGAGGGATGGATGGAGGATGGATAGGGATGGATGGATGGAGGGATGGATGGAGGGATGGATGGAGGGAATGGAAGGATGGAGGGATGGATGGATAGGGAGGGATGGATGGATGGATGGATGGACAGAAGGATGGATGGAGGGATGGATGGAGGGAATGGAAGGATGGAGGGATGGATGGATAGGGAGGGATGGATGGATGGATGGATGGACAGAAGGATGGATGGAGGGATGGATGGAGGGAATGGAAGGATGGAGGGATGGATGGATAGGGAGGGATGGATGGATGGATGGATGGACAGAAGGATGGATGGAGGGATGGATGGAGGGAATGGAAGGATGGAGGGATGGATGGATAGGGAGGGATGGATGGATGGATGGATGGACAGAAGGATGGATGGAGGGATGGATGGAGGGAATGGAAGGATGGAGGGATGGATGGATAGGGAGGGATGGATGGATGGATGGATGGACAGAAGGATGGATGGAGGGATGGATGGAGGGAATGGAAGGATGGAGGGATGGATGGATAGGGAGGGATGGATGGATGGATGGATGGACAGAAGGATGGATGGAGGGATGGATGGAGGGAATGGAAGGATGGAGGGATGGATGGATAGGGAGGGATGGATGGATGGATGGATGGAAGGAAGAGGCATCAGTGGTCACACAAACCTCTCAGAAATGAGGTGAAAACCAATTGTAGCCTTTTAGAATTCCCAGTGCATTCCCTGTGGCTGTTTGCAGCACAACTGCAAGCACGAGGCAGCAGCTTTAGGGATCAGGAAAGGAAAATGAGCTGTGGATTTGCCTTGGCTTCCATTCCTCTTGCTAAAAGTAATATTGGAAGTACAGCCAGAGAGATTTCAGAGAAATCTGAAGGAAATGGTGCAGGTGCTGTGTTTGAGTTGGACATTTTGCCCTGGAAATGAAGTGCTGCCTGCTGAAAGCCATCATTGCAGAAGGAATAACGAGCTCCAGCCCCCTTGGAGTTGTTCCGTATGTGGTGGAGAAGTGGGATTGGGTTGGATGAGTCTCCAAACTGTGCCCTTTCTCCTGGAGAGTCTGGCAGTTCGGAGGAACATCTCGATCAGCAGCCCTTTCCAGCTCCATGGGTACATCTGGCTGTCTGTGGGCAGACCGTGGATTTTGGAAAAGTCACAGCATTCCGGATCTACGCCTGGGAGATGGCTCTGATTTAACACCTGGCAGTACTTCAGGATTTAACTCTTGGCGCATCACTGCCCAGATCAGGCCAATTTTGAGGCGGATTCTGGATTTATGAGCCAAGCATTTTCTGTTCTGCTGGGAGATTAAACAGGGAATTCACTGGCGATATGATATGGGCCAGGAGCTACTGCAGGGGTTGGAGATACTGTACTGCTAGGAGATAGTTCAGAATGGAAAAAACCATGGAATTAGAGCTCTCTGAGTGCCCCTGACTTGTCAGGAAAGTGAATTCGGGAATTTGAACATCCAGAATGGAGGAGCTCTTCCATATGGATGGGCTGTAAGGATGGGGGAACATCAGCCTTCCCCCCTTTTTTCCTTCCATCTTGTCTCCCCTTGGAAAAGCCAAAGCTTTTTTTCCTCAACCTCTTCATGATCAGCTGGTCCTTAATTTCAAGTTGAATCGCTGGGAATTCTGCTGTCTCTCCCAAGGTACTCATTCCCAAAGAAATTCTTACTTTCATTTTTGGTTGTTGCAATCTAAATTCCTGCCTGCTAATTCCCTGTCCCCTTCCTCAACTGGGGGGGCTACCGTACATCTATCCCAGTGCCCAGGAAGCTGAAAAAACTGGGAATACTCATAAAATATGAGCATTTTTTCCCCAAATCCCCAAAATCGGTATTTTTAATCCCTCCTGGTCCTGCACCTCCACAGTGCCTCTCATCCCGAGGCATCCCACAGAACGAGCTGGAATAAATGGCTGCACCCTGCCGAGCTGAGCAAGCAGGGCAGAGAACAGCAGACAGCAGAGCCTGAAATCCCAGAAATGCAGAGCTGTGGGGATGAAAATCCCCAACAGTCTGGTGGCACTGAACCTGGGATCAGCAAAGCTGGGCTGGGAGGGATCATCTGTCCTGGGAATACAGTGAAAAATCAGATCAGGAGTCTCTTTCCATATATATATTTTAGTTTATTTTATGGCGCCGAAACAGGACTGAAATTTAATTTTTAATTTAATTTAAATTGCTACTTTTATGGCTTTTTCATCGGCATTTCACCAGGCTATTAAAAAACCCCTGGAATTTATATTTGACGTGAGACAATTGCGTGGTTTATTGTCTAGGAATATTTTATCTCATGATCTTAGAGAATAAGCTTTTTATTGGCTTGTATTTCTCAGCCCCTGTCATGTTGTGGTTAGGGATATTTAGTCCAGACTGATGTTTGTGGGGAAACAAACTGGAGAAGATCCTAAAAATACTTATTCCATCATCTGCACACAACAGAGTGGGGCAGTGGAGATTTTTGTCCCAAAAAAAGATTTTTGTCCCATAACACACTGATCTGGTAACCCTTGCCATTACTGTGAAAAATAAGAATTTTAGAGCTGAACCAGAGCTTTTCCACAAGAAAATGAGCAAATTAAAGGAAGAGATTTAAGGCAAAATGGTAAATTATTCAGGAAACGCAGCTTCGTGCTGTAACTTGCACAGTGGAAATGGAGCAGTGAGGCGTGGGGGATTTCTGGGACGTGGTGACTCGGAGGAAAGTGTAATTGGAGATTTAAAGGTCTCCTGACAGATTCCTACACATCTGCTGTGCTCAATCATCCCGAGGGATGCTTTGGGATTTCGGTGCCGGTATCTGGCAGCACTGGGATGTGGGTGTAGGAATAGGGATTTTTATTTGCATCTTTCTTCTTTTCAGCTTTATTTTTTTGAAAGAATGAGCCGTGTTATTCATTTGTCTAGCTGTTCCACCTGGTATTTTTTCAGCCAGGCTTGGAGAAGGGATGGAATTGTCCTCCATTCCCAGAGCTCTCGCCCGAGCGGGATGAGAGAGGCCAGATTTCATCTGCATGTTGTGTCCCACTTGAGAGCTCTCCAAGTGCTTGTTTCTTGGGAAGTGGTGCAGGGAGGAGTCTTTACACCACTGTCATGCAGGGAGGTGAGATGGGAGGGCGCAAATCCACAGGGAATTCCCCTCCCTGAATTTCCCGGCTCGTGCAAGAACTGATGTTGCTGGGGCCTCACTTAAGCTCACAACTCACAGTCTCCTAGTGGACAAAACTGAACGGATTTGCACTTCCAGCACTGAACGTGTGTTATTCTGTTTCCCAGCTGCAGGATGTAGGTAGGTTTTCCCAGTGTTTCCCTGGAAGTAGAGCCCCGTGGCGGTGGCTGTAGTTGATTGGAGCTGCTCGTAGTCTGCCTCTTGCTGTGATAACTTCACTCTGCTCTGCCCTGGCACACTTTTCCCTGCTGAGTGCAGGAATTCCAGGTGTGGAAGTGTGCTGCTCCTGGATTTTAGTGCAGCGAGTTTGTGTGTCACACCCAGCCCCTCCTGCTGCCTCCTCCTTTGAGCTCGTTCCTTCCTGGGTGCTAAGTTGTACTGCTTGTGCCTCTTCCCTGTGAGGGATGTGCTGTGTTCCTTCTTTTCCCCGCTGAGGTGTGAAGCTTTGATGCGCTTCACCAAATCCTGGCGTGGTTTGGGGTTGGAAGGGACCCTAAAGCTCATCCCGCTCCACTTCCCACCTCCCACTATCCCAGGGTGCTCCAAGCTTGGCTTTGGGCACTTGCAGATCTTCCTCCTGCAGCCATGGACAGCAGGGAAATGGGGGTTAAAGTGGATTTAGTCCTGCTGGCTCACGCAGGTGCTCCCCCGTGCAGGTTTGCCATCCTCAGCGGGCAGGTGTCGGAACATGAGAGCATTCCCAAGCGCATCCAGGCTGGATATGTTTTCAAGGTGAGTGGAAAGGACGTGCTGGGCTTCGTGTAAGTATCAAAAACCACTTCTTTCTGCAGCAGGAAATGGGAAAATTGGCTCCAGTTCTTCTTAGGGAAGTGTTAGATCTCAGAGATGCCGTGAGTGGGTGGTTTGGGGTGAGGAAGGTGATTCCAGCCGTGCCTTTTGGGAGTGAGCAGTTTGGCTCTGCAGTTTTACACACAGTAATTGCAGAAAAAAGGGATCTTGCAGATGAGTTTAGGTAAAGGATGAGACTGAAAGCTTGAAACGTGGGATTGTTATGCGGTGATAAGATACAGCACCAGTTTGTCTCCAGTTAAGTGAGCAATCTGCACCCTCACAGGAGGCAGTATTATTTTAATTATTATTATTTAATTATTTTAATTCCTAGTATTATTACTATTATGATGATACCTTGTGGATGTTCCAGGGGAAAAGGATACAGGGAATTGTTTCCCCATCAGCCTTTGGTTATGACAAAGCTCTGGAGCAGGAATAAAAAGCAGGGCAGCTTCTTTTGTGTATGTGTGCAGTAATTCCTGTTCCTGAGGCTGGAGCAATGCTGTTCCGTGCTCACTGAATGCACTCTAAGAAAATTTGGGATCTGTAGCTGTGATCTGACACTTAAATTGAGGATTTCTTCCTTCCCTGTTTCTCCCCCTGCTCCCGTGGATGTTTGATTTCCTTTTGACAAAGATGTGACGTGTGCTGGTGCTGCTTTCCCACAGGAGCACATTGACAAAGCCATTGCACTGAAGCCACAGGACCCCCAGCTCTACTATCTCCTGGGCAGGTGGTGTTACCAGGTAAGAGAGTTTATCATCATTTCTGAAGGGTGCAGAGCTCCAGTTTCGGGTTTGTAGTCACTGCTGGTGCCACAGGAGGTGAAATGGCAAAAAATGGGTTAGGAAAAGCCCAAAAAACCTCCTCAAACTCCTGTACTGTTGCCAGTGCTTTACTCAGTAAAAAAAAAGCCTTCCTTGCATCGTCTGAGCCATCCAAATCCCACATGGATGGAGCTGCACAGGCTGACTCGGGGCGAGGGAAAGCAAATGGGGTTGAATTCTGCGGATACTCCTCTGGAATATTCCAACCCTGCCGAGGAGTTGGGCTTCCTCCCGGGGTCGGGAGCAGCTCCCAGGCCCTGGGCAGGCCCGTGTGGTGTCGGCTGGGTGGCCACGTTGCCCTCTGCTCTCTGCAGGTCGCCCACCTGGGCTGGCTGGAGAAGAGGACGGTGTCGGCGCTGTTCGAGTCCCCCCCGACAGCCACGGTGGAGGACGCGCTCCAGAACTTCCTGCGGGTAAGGGAATCTGGGAATCTGCCAGGAAAGGGATCCCTGACTGCTCCCTGCTGCTTCTCCACAGAATGTTTGACTTCTCCATCTTGAACTCTTCCAGACAGGTTTCAGAGGCACAGTGCTTTATGGATTTATTAGGATTCTCCCTCCTGCTATCAACTTTTTTTTCCTTTAAGAGCTGCAATAAGCCTGATGTAAGAATTAACTGTGTAAGAATTAAGTGTGTGAGAATTAACTGTGTCCAACTCACAGGGCTGAATGTGGGGTGCTTGTATCCCTCCCTGACTGCTCCCCCACAGAATATTTGACTTTTCCATTTCAAGCTTTTCCACACAGCTGCTTGAAGGTTTCAGGGCCACAGTGCTTTATGGATTTATTAGGATTCTCCCTCCTGCTATCAACTTTTTTTTCCTTTAAGAGCTGCAATAAGCCTGGTGTAAGAATTAACTGTGTCCTTGCATATCCTAATGTCTGCTGTTCCCTGTCACACCCTCCCTCTGTTCCTGTAGGTTGAGGAGCTGAGCCCGGGATTTTCCAAAGCAGGAAGAGTTTACATTGCCAAGGTAACCACTCACTTCTCTCTTGTTTAGAGGGTAAGAAATCTTTGTATTAAAAGTCATCTTTGGCTGTAAAATGCTGACCAGGGGGGAAAATATTCCATGCAGGAGAGAGGTTTTATAAGATTATAATATTTCCTTTTATCTTTTTAATCTTTTTAGGCCAAATCACCTCGTGCAGGGGCTTTAAAATTCAGGGGTTTTGCCTTTGAGTCACCCAGAGGAGGAGCATCCCTGGTTTTTAACAGATGAAATTCTGTATAAAGCAGGAATGGTGACTTGGCAGCCATGGGCTGGAGGTTTTAATCCTTCCCCACCAGGACTTCCGTGGTGATACAGCCAGAGAATCATGGGGAGAAGTGAAGGATAAAGCATTTCTCTTTCCAGATGGGAATCTTGAGCCCTCTTGCTGGGGGATTTTAGCATCCACTTCCTGTGTGTATTTCATGGTCTTCAAATACCTCCAGAATTTCTCTGGGCACCCAAAATCTTCCTGTTCCCAGAGGGATCACTGTGCCTCTGCTGCTGGTTGCATGGGGAATATGTCACACCTCTTTTGGGACCTGAGACTCCTGTAAATATTTTTTATTACATTTTTAAGGGCCTGGGGAACAATGTTCTCCCAGGAGAGAGGTTTTGTGCAGGAAATGGTGTGAGGAAGAGGGAAAATAGCAACTGGAAGTCAAAACAGAGCTCTGAAAATGGTGCAAACCACGGGCCACCTTAAAATGTCTGAGCAAAAACCAATCTCCTTGCCCAGAATGGAGTAAAATATATTTGACATTCCGAGATGTGGTGGTGCTGCTGAGGCTTTGTGAGTGAGGGGTACTGCAGGAGATGGCAGAGCCAAGGGTTAACAGGCAGAAATGGCTTTCAGCACTTGCCCAGTTCCATTTGCTGCCTGTTTTTTCCCCTTTAACCCTTCTCCCGTGGCCATTTTGCCCTCGCAGTGCTACAGGGACCTCGGGAACAGCTCGGCGGCGGTGCTGTGGATGAACCTCGCCTCGGAGCTGCCGGCGAACACCAAAGAGGTAACGCTCTGCTGGGAATCTGGGATGGGCTGGGAGCAAAAATGGATCCTGCCCTCTGCTCTGCCCCGGGGAGATCCCAGCTGGATCACTGCATCCAGCCTGGGGCTCCTGAGCACAGGGAGCAAATGCAGAGGAGGGATGGAACAGCTCTGCTGAGAGGATTGGGATTGCTCAGGCTGGAGTAAAGAAGCTTCAGGATGCCCTAATTGTGGCCTGGCAGTGCCTGAAGGGAACTGAATGAAGGATGGAGAGAGGCTATTGACAAGGGCCTGGAACGACAGGAGAAAGAGATGGAAATGTTATAATCTTTTCTAACTGGAAGAGATTGTGCTTGGATCAGGTATTAGGAGGAAATTCTTCCCTGTGAGGGTGCTGAGGCCCTGGCACAGGGTTGGAGAAGAAGGGAAATGGTGTTTTTATTTGTTTCAATTTAGCTGTACATTTATCTATTCCCCTCTTGCATTTTCAGGATGCAGAAGGTGAGAGGGAACTTGAAGAGATGCGCTCAGTCTGGGAGGAATAATTTTGGAAAAACTCATCCCACTGGATACTGCAGAGACAGAAAAATTCCAAATGGATTTCATGATCCTGACAATTCTGAGTGCACTTCATGGATAAGCCACAAGAGCTTACAGGAAAACACACCCAGCAGCACATCTTGGAATTAACGGGATAAAATTGTGGTTTTGTACAGCATGCATGTGTTTGATTTTAGGACCCCAAAAAATGTTACATTCCTAAAAACAGGGAGGAATGTGGGAGTTTATAGGTAGAGTTTGTGATATAANATATATATATTTATATATATATAATATATATATGCACATATATATTTTATATCACACACTCTGCCTGTCTGACAGCCTTGCTGGTGAGCTCCCAATTCATTCCCAAGGAAAACTTGAGCGAAATGTTTTTCCAATGTATTCTCTTTTCCTTAGTAATTAATTGAATCAGTTGGAATAACTGATAAATGACTTTTGTAGATGTTAGGGGAGATCGATTTCCAAGCAGGACAAAGGAGCTTTCCTGCACAATCCAGACTGGATTTTAAGAGGTTCATTAATCAAAGAAGTGAGGAATAGGATTTTAAACTTCAGGGTTTCCTCCCAGTGACGTTTCTCTCTTCACTCACATGAGGCTGAAATTTCTGTCCCTCCAAACTGTGCTGCTGTGGTTTAGCTGGAATAACTGAGTTTGGAAAGTAGTTACTGATCAGGGAACAGGGTACAAGAGCGGGAATATCCTGTGGTAAAGCTGGTGCGTCCCTGTGACGATCTTCTACCGGTGACTGGATTTATTATCTTTGAATTAATTATCTCCTGGACTAATGAGGCGATTCCGAGGAGGTGAAGCCGACAACTGACATTTCCTCTTTGCAGCTCCTGGGGACCAAACAGGAACAGGGAATTGTGCTGGACGCTGACACAGATGGGGAAGGAAAACCTGTGTTGGGGAATTCCCCAAATATTTATCAAGGCTTTGTTGATATCCCTTAAAATTCCAATGGCAGCTACTGAACACTAATTTCTGAACGTCTGTTTTGTGCTGTGGTGGTTGTGAGGGGTGAAGTGAGGAGCGTGAGAGTAAAACATTCCTCAAATGACCTTTTTTGTGCCTTGCACTGTGATGAGTTTGTTACTTCCTGAAAACAACACTGAAGGGGAAAAGTGCAGCAAATTCCAGTGGAAAAACTTCCTGGATTGCAGGTTTGGATTCCGAAGGCTGGGTCAAAGCCTTTGGTTGGGCTCAGGGCAGGCACTGGCCACGGTACAGATGTTTGGAGGGATTGGGGACTGCTGGGAGGGCTGAGGGATGGTCCTGGATGGAGTGATCGCCCTGTGCTCGTGTCAGCACAGCCATGGCCTTTGCCACCCTGTCAGGAATGTGGTGGCAGCCCCGGGAGCAGCTTGGAGGTGAGAACTGGGGCTGTGTTGGAGACTGATGTGGCTCAGGTCAGTGCTGACCTGTGGGGGGTTTGGCCCCACACGCTGAGTTGAAGCAGGATCAGGGTGACAGACGCTGCATTTTGTGCACCCTGAGAGTTTATATCCCCCCTGGCGATTTCCTGCCAGGATGTGGCATCGCAGGGAGCAGAATTAAAGCTGCACCTCCCGTGGGCATTGCTGGCCTTTGTCCCTCTGGCTGTCTCTGCGGCTGCGGGGAAAAGGGGGA
>VZRL01000423.1:10858-21735 GCA_013397895.1 Origma solitaria | reverse complement strand
GGGCGAGGGGTGTGAGGGGGGGGTGCGCCAAGATGGCGGCGGCGGCGTGAGGGGACGGCGGGGGGAACGGGAGTGAGCGCGGTGTCCGTGCGGCGTTCGCTGGATTGACCGATGGCCGTGTCCCCGCAGCTCGCCAAGGACCTGCTGCACCCGTCCCCCGAGGAGGAGAAGCGCAAGCACAAGAAGAAGCGGCTGGGGCAGAGCCCCAACTCCTACTTCATGGACGTCAAGTGCCCCGGTGGGCACCGGGGGCCTGTCAGGGTCCCTCTCCGTGTCCCTCCACGTGTCCCGGTGTTGTCCCCGCTGTCCCGGTGTCCGTCCCTGTGTCCTGGCGTCCCCCCACGTGTTCCCCCGAGTCCCAGCGTCTCTTCGTGTCCCTCCATGTGTTCTCTCCCTTGGCCCCGCCAGGCTCCCCCTCCGTGTCCCTCCGGTGTCTCGAGCATCCTCCATGTCCCTCCACGTGTTTCCTGCCTTGTCCCCGTGTCCCTCCGTGTCCCTCCACGTGTTATGGTGTCCCTGCGTGTCCCCCTCGCATCCAGGAGCTCCTCCGTGTGGCCCGGGGTCCCCCTGCCCATGTCCCCCGGGTGACTCTGGTGTCCCCCTGCCCGTGTCCCCCCAGTGACTGGAGTGTCCCCCGGTTACTCTGGTGTCCCCCCCGGTGACTTTGGTGTCGCCCTGCCCATGTTCCCCCGGTGACTCTGGTGTCCCCCCAGTGACTCTGGTGTCCCCCTGGCCGTGTCCCCCCGGTGACTCTGGTGCCCCCCCCGTGACTCTGCTGTCCCCCCGGTGACTCTGCTGTCCCCCGGTGTCCCCACAGGCTGTTACAAGATCACGACCGTGTTCAGCCACGCCCAGACCGTGGTGCTCTGCGTGGGCTGCTCCACGGTGCTGTGCCAGCCCACGGGGGGCAAGGCTCGGCTCACCGAGGGTGGGTGACCCCGGGGGGCCGGAGGGACCTGGGAATGTGCCACCCGAGGGGGGCTCTGGGAGATTGGG
Source organism: Origma solitaria (assembly GCA_013397895.1). Classification (NCBI taxonomy): domain Eukaryota; kingdom Metazoa; phylum Chordata; class Aves; order Passeriformes; family Acanthizidae; genus Origma; species Origma solitaria. The sequence continues at coordinate 20,739 of VZRL01000423.1, read as the reverse complement.
AATCCTGGGGGGCAATTCTGGGCCCCCGCGGTGTGGGGGAACAGGGTATGGGGAGGTTGTGGATCCCGAGGGAGGGAGTTGGAACCCCGGGAGGGGCTGGTTCCTTCTTGGGTGGGAGTTATGGAATTCCGGGGGGGATTGTGGGGTCTCAGGGGGCTTGTGGAAGCTGGGAGGGGCCTCAGTAAGGTTTTGGAATCCCAGGGGGGTTTGGAATTGAATCTGTTTTGGGCTGAAATGTCTTCTTGGAGCCCTCAGCAGCAGATTTCAGAAAATGTGGGTTGGGACACCTGGAATTGCTGTTCCCAAAGGGACACCAAGACCCTGCAGCATTCCCAGTTTTGTGTTTTCCGTCCCCCCCAGGCTGCTCGTTCCGGCGGAAGCAGCACTGAGCGAGCCGGGATGCGACGGAGACGGGAATTCCGCCCGGTCCCTGTAGCCCTCCCTGCTTCCCACCAATAAATTTTGGATAAAATACCCACAGTGGGTCAGTTCTGGTTCTTGCCTGCAGGGACAATGGGATTGGGGGATTTTAGGGAAGGAGTTCCTTCCCTGTGAGGGACTGGAATGGAATTCCAGGGAATCTGTGGCTGCCTCATCCGTGGAGGTGTCTGAGGTGAGGTGTTCCTGCCGTGGAGATGATCCATCAGGGAATCCTTTCCCGAATCATTCCTTGATTCCTGGGGGATCCTGGTGCAGGGGGTGCCACAGCCACCCTGGGGTGCTCCAGCTGGGCTCCATTGGGAATTCTGTGCGGATAAACCTTTCCTGACTGCTGTTTAATGGAAATAATTGGGAATATCCGTGTCACCCGCTCTGATCCCAACGTGGATCCAATCCACCTCTTCCCATCGGAGTTTTCCCATCTGAGAGGGAATGACTGCGATGTTTTCCCAGGATTTGGGGCTCAGGTCACCCCATTCCCACACGGAGCCCCCAAAATCCACCCTGAGTTGTGCCCCCGTTCCTGCCACTCCCTTGGGAGCCTCACCCCGGATTTTTAGGGTGCAGGACGGACGAGCCTCCTATCCTCCCCTCCTCTCCTCCGCACCCCGGGTGGTTTCCAGAAGCTCCGGCCCTGATGCTCCCGCCCCGATCTGAAATGAAATCGAAATCGGGGCTTTCGGTTCCTCATTCCCTCATTTCCTGGCTCATGATTTGTCCCCGCGGCACCAGCGCCGAGTGCCCCAAATCTCGGGGTCCCGGTGCCGGGAACGCCCTGGATCCATCCCCGGATCCATCCCCGGATCCCCTCCCTCAGCCCCGCCCGGCGCTGGAGCTCAGAGCCCCCCGGAGCAGCTTTTGGAGGTAATTTGGGTGGGTTTGGTGTTTTAACCCTCCCGAGGAGCACTTTGAGGAAGTAAAACTCCGGGTAAGGTGGATTTGTGTGGGTTCAGGGTCTGTATCGCCCCAAATCTCCACTGGGATGTGGGACTGTCGGTGTATCCTGTCCAGGAGGCGCCGGTTGGATAAAAACAGGGAATTCGGGGATTTTTGGGCACGGATTTGTCCCAGCATGTGCGGCTCTGCCGTGTCCTGGCCTGTCCGCACGGACACGGTGCTGGCTCCCGGGTTCTGCCCCCCAGGGAATTTCGGGCTGCGTGTCCGGGCGGGCGGGTGGCATCACAGGGTGTTGTCACCTCCCTGCCCAGACTGGATTTGTCACCGAGGGGTCATTCCCGGCTCCTCTCCGAGCCCCGGCATGGAGCCGCTGGCCGCTGTCACCTTCCTGGCCGTGCTGGTGGTGGCCCTGGCACAGCCTGACCCCGCGTTGGACCGGCACTGGGAGCTCTGGAAAAAAACCTACGGGAAGGAATATCGGCACCAGGTGGGAACGTCCTGGGAATGTCACAGCGGTGTCACCTGAGAGTGTCTCGGGAATGTCCCAGGGGTGTCCTGGCGGTGTCTGAGGGGTCCTGGGAATGTCACATGGATGTCACCTGGGAGTGTCTCGGGAATGTCCCTGGGATGTCCTGGCGGTGCTTGAACAGTCCTGGGAACAGCCCAAGGGTGTCTGGGGGGGGCCCTGGGAGTGTCGTGAGAATGTCCATGGATGTCCTGGTGAGGTCTGAGGGGTCCTGGGAATGTCACAGGGGTGTCTGGGGGGCACCTGGGAGTGTTGTGAGAATGTCCCTGGGATGTCCTGGTGGTGCTTGAAGGGTCCTAGGGATATGCCAGAGTTGTCCGGGGGGGACCTGGGAGTGTCTTGAGAACATCCATGGATGTCCTGGCGGTGTCTGAGGGGTCCTGGGGACATCCCGGAGTTTCCTGGGGGTGCCCACCGGTGGGAGAAGATCCGATGGCGCTTCCGAGCGCTGCCGGTCCCCAGGGATCCGTTTGGGACTGGGGTGGGACAGTCCCGGTGGGGCTGTCCCAGCTCTCACGGAGCCCCTCTGGAATTCCAGGAGGATTTGCTGCGTCGCCTGACGTGGGAGAAGAACCTTTGGCTGGTGACGCTGCACAACCTGGAGCACACCCTGGGGCTGCGCTCCTACACGCTGGGGATGAACCACCTGGGGGACATGGTGGGTGCCCCTGGGGATGTGGGGGGTGTGGGAAGTACTCCCAGCCCCCTGGAATTCCCCCCAGAATTGCCCCCGCACGGGGATATCAGTGGGTCCGGGGTGGGAAAACTCCCGACAAACCCCCTCAGCCCATCCTGGTGGGATCCAGGGTCGGGCTGCTCTGGAATTCCATGAGGAAAGAGCTCCCTGGGGCAGGATTTGGGGCACACGGAGGTGTCCCGGTCATTTGGGATATTTATGGACCATCCCTCTTCCGTGTCCCAGGGTTGGGGAGGGTTCAGTGACCCAACTCCCAGGGATTTCGGGGCGTGGAGCTGAGCTTTCCTTGCCTTTTCCAACAAACCTCTGGAAGTTAAATGTGAAAAACAAGGAGCTGAGGATTCCCCAAACCCAGCTCGGAATTCCCACTCCTCCACCACCCCCGGGTGGGGTTCACGGGGAGCAGGAATCACCCGCTGGAATTTCCTTTCCCACCAGACCAGCGAGGAGGTGGCAGCATCGCTGACCGGGCTCCAGCTCCCTCCTCGTCCTCGTGGGAACTCCGCGCTCCGGCCCCGGTTCCGGCCGGCCCGGGACGTCCCGGAGGCGCTGGACTGGAGGGACAAGGGCTGCGTGACCGAGGTGAAGAACCAGGTGAGGTTCTCCTGTCCCCGGGAGGAGCCGCCCGGCGCTCCCCGGGGCAGCTCCTGAGCCTCTCGCGGCTCTTCGCAGGGCGCCTGCGGATCCTGCTGGGCCTTCAGCGCCGTGGGAGCGCTGGAAGGGCAGGTGAAGCTGAAAACCGGGAATCTCGTGTCGCTGAGCGCCCAGAACCTGGTGGATTGCTCCGGGATGTACGGCAACAAGGGCTGCGCCGGCGGCTTCATGACCGAAGCGTTTCGCTACATCATCGACAACGGCGGCATCGAGTCCGAGGAGTCCTACCCCTACACGGCTCAGGTGCGCCTGGGAAGTGCTTGGAGAATGTTTTTTTCCAGGAAAACGCAAGGAAAGGCCGTGGCAGATCCCTCTGTTCCTGTTTTCCTTCCTCCTCCTTCTCTTCTCCCACCCAATTCCCCCAGCCCGCGTTTCCTGGTGCCGCCTTTGCTCCGGATCCAAACCCATCCCGCAAACCTTGGGACTATTTTAAGGGAATGACTGGACCGGGAGCCGGAACTCCTACCTGGTTATTTCACCATTTCTTAGGCAACGAGCTGGAGGGGAGGGAAAATGGGTCAGGAGCCTCCTGAAAACACGAGCCCGGGAAATGGGTCAGAGCAGCGACAGCTCGATCCCCGAAAAAATGGGATTTCGCTCTGAACACGGAGCTGCCGAGGGAAAAGCTGCTGTGCCCGGGGTCTGCAGGGAGTGAGGAGCATCTGGGGATGGGGAGGATGAGGATGGAGGCTCCAGGGGAGGCGAGGATGAGGATGAGGATGAGGATGAGGATGAGGATGAGGATGAGGATGATGATGGAGGCTCCAGGGAAGGGAGGGATGAGGATGAGGATGAGGATGAGGATGGAGGCTCCAGGGGAGGATGAGGATGGAGGCTCCAGGGAAGGGCAGGATGAGGATGATGATGAGGATGAGGACGGAGGCTCCAGGGCAGGGGAGGATGAAGATGGAGGCTTGTGCTGGTTTTAACCGGGATTGGGAAGGGGAACCAACCCCAGAAAAGAGATTGCAGAGTTGTTTTTGAGGAAAAAGGGCAGACAACGCCGTGGGAAAGGCTGAGCTGATGCTCCTTTGGGAATCCCCACAATCCCACATCTGGAAATCCTCGATCCCAGCAAACCCGAGCCCGTTTGGGGGCTGGGAGCGTTCCCGGGCTCTGGCGGCTCATTCCCGTTCCCCGGCAGAACGGCACGTGCCGCTACAATGCCTCAGCCCGCGCTGCCTCCTGCTCGAGCTTCCTGGAGCTGCCCGAGGGCGACGAGGCTGCACTCAGGGACGCCGTGGCCACCGTGGGCCCCGTGGCCGTGGCCATCGACGCCACCCGGCCCAGCTTCTTCCTCTACAGCTCCGGTGAGGGCTCCGGGCGGGGTTTGGGGGGCTGGGGATGAATTCCTGGAGCGAGGCTGGAGCAGGAATGGGATGGTCTGGAGGTCTGGAGGGCTCTTCCAACCCAAGCCCAAATCCTCCTGTTCTTCCACCTTTGGAATTCGGGTGGGGTTCAGGGAGCTGGGGGTGAACTCCTGGAGCGAGGCTGGGATTGACGCCCGATGATTTTTTTGCCCTTTTTTGCCTTTTTCCGGTGTCGTAATTCCGCGTTTTCCTCCCCCCAGGGGTGTACGATGACCCGCAGTGCTCGCAGGAGGTGAACCACGGCGTGCTGGTGGTGGGCTACGGCTCCCTGGACGGCAAGGAATATTGGCTGGTGAAGAACAGGTAAACCCCCGGGATCCACACGGAATTCCGGAATATTCCCGGCGGGAAGAGCCCCACAAGGATCAGAGTCCAATCCCCAGCCCTGGACACCCCGAATTCCCACCCTGAACTCCCTCAGGGCCTTCTCCAGGTGCCTCTTGGCCCATGGAAGGGTTGGAATGTGATCCATGAGGTTCATCCCAACCTAATCCATCCCATAATTCCGTGATTTTGCATTTGGAGTGGCCCAAATGCACGCGGGTGTGGCACTTGGGGACGAAGTTCCGTGGTGGCCTTGGCAGCCCCGGGGACAGTTGGACCTCACGATCACCAGGGACTTTTCCAACCCAAATGATTCCGTGAATTCCGAGGTTCCGGTGCCTTCTCCTGTGAAAAACCAGGACTGAGCTGCCCCAAATTCCAGATTATCCCCGTGGTGGCACATTCCGAGCAGAGGACCTCACTCCAATGCCCCCAAAATTCCACTTCTTCTCCGGGAAGGTTCTGGAGGTTCCTGGCTGCGTCCAGCAGCTCCGAAGGGGCAAAAAATCCGGGAAATGCACCCTGGTGTTGCTCCATCAGGAAAATATTTGGGAAAATGAGATAAATGGCAGAGCAGAGGGGAAGCGTGGGGAGCGGGAATCGCCTCCCGGGGCTCATCCCTCGATCCTGGGATCCCAAACGGGAATGAGGCTCCTTTTCCCATCCCGGAGCTCTTTCCATTTCTCAACAATTCTGTAACCGAGCACGGGGCTGGAAATCCCACAAGTCCCACAAATCCCTTAATCCAAGCCCCCAACGCCCCCCGAATGCACCGCCCCACTCCCAAAACCCCTGGGAACTGAGCCCTCCCTGTCTCTGTCCCTGTTTCCAAAGCTGGGGCGTCCACTTCGGGGACTCGGGGTACATCCGCATGGCCCGGAACGCCTCCAACCGCTGCGGCATCGCCAGCTACGCCTCCTACCCGCTGATCTAGCCCGAGCCGCGCTCCGGGTGCCGTCCCGAGGCTCTGGGTGCCCACGGACACCATGCCGGCTGCGATTCCTCTGCTTCCAGGGTCGCCGTCCAGCGCCGCGGGCAGCGTCCGGCGGCTGCGGCCGTGGGCTGGGAGGGAGCTCCGGGTGTGGGAGGTGGGAATGTCATCGGTAGATGTCCAGGGAATTTCCTGGTGGGGAAAAATTGGGGATTTGGGAGAAAAATTGTAGTAAAAATGCAGGGATTGGGCACGGGGATAGCAGGGATCGGGTAGAGGGATCACAGGGATCGGCCCCAGGGATCACAGGGATCACAGGGATCAGGTAGAGGGATCACAGGGATCAGCCTCAGGGATCACTGGGATCGGGTGGAGGGATCACAGGGATCGTGGGTTACTCCCTCCGGAGCTGCTCCGGTGCCGGACGCCGACTCCTCTCCGTGTAACGCCGCTGGATTCGCAGATATTCCATGGAAAATAAAATACTGCATTTGCTGCCTCAAAATTCCAATATTTGGAGGTAATCCCGAAATATTCGATATTTGGCACCCCCGCGGTGGCTCCGGCCGCCCCACAGCCGAGAATTCCGTTGGTGGTGGATGGAAATCCCGGGGGAACACTGTCCCTTTGTCCCCGAACAATGTCCCCGGGCTGGAATTCCTCACCCCCTCTCGCCACCCCTCACTCCCCGGGGCTCCCTGGGGCTTGGTGGGACCGGAGCGGCCGCGATGTGCCCAGCGCCGGGAATCTCCTCCCCGGGATGTGCCCGGCACCGGGAATCTCCCCGGGATGAGAGGTAAGGACGATCCCGCCTGGATCCGGCTCCCGACGCTGCTCCCGTGGGGTTCACAGCCGGAAAAGGGCCGAAGAGGATCAATCCCAGCCCCTGGTTTGGGGTTTGGGGCAGGTTTTGATGGGAAAACAACGGGGAAAAGGAATTGTCTGTGCTGTATCCCGAATCCCGAGGGTGGCTCCGGGAATGTCGGTCCTGGATTTCGAGGGGTGGAGCTGTGGGATCGGGCGGGAGGAGAGCCCGAGGGGACCCCGGAGAGGAAGAGCCACTTCCAGAATCCCCTCGGAAATCGTGGAATCGTTAGGGTTGGAAAAGAGCTTGGAGGTCACCGACTCCCACCGGAAAATCTCCGGCGTTTTGGGGTCTCGGCTCCTCAGGAGGAGACTTTGTCCTGCCATGGCATCCCAGCTGGGGTTTCGAAGGGCCCATTTCAGCCTCCCTTCGGGAACTAAAGCCCCAAACTTCCCAAATTCCGCCCTAATTCCAAAGGTTTGTGCGCGCGAGGACCGCGGGGAGGTGTGCGGGGCGGACCCGCAGAACCAGGAAAGCCCGAGCCAAGGTTTGACCCCAAATCGTGGGAAAAGGCTCATTTCCTGCTCCGGAGCCCGGCGCGGGACCCGACAGAATCCCTGGAAAAGCTTTGGGCGGGCAGGGCGCGGGAGGTGTCACCTCCTGGCACCTCCCGAATCCCGCGCAAAGGTCCCGTTCCGCCCGTTTGTTTAAACAAACACATTCCCGGCGGGACAAATCCTCGGGAATATCCAGCGCGGCCAGGTTGGCTCCGGGCGGGGGAATTTGGGATTTTCCGGGGGTTTTTGCTGGCGGGTGACGGCCCCGGGACACCTCGGCCGAGGGCTCCCGGAGCTTTTCCTCGCTCCCGGATTTTCCTGGTCGGTGGGAATCGCTCCCCCGGGGGTGCCGAGCGCCCGCAGGTGCCTCCGGAGCGGGATCGAGCTGATCTGGCCGGAATCGACTCGTTCCGCGCTGGCTTTTCCCAGGAAATGAAATCCCGCCCGGATCCGGCCGTGCTGGGATTCTCCAAGGTGTGTGACCCGCCCGGAACCGGGACAAGGTGGGGACGTGGGGGCAGCCCCACGGATTTGGGATTCAGCCCCGAGAAGGTGGGGTTCAGCCGGCAGCGGGCTGGAAAACCGGGAATGGTCCGAGGGGAAGGAATTGCCGCCTTTGGAGCCGGGGAAACTGAGGCACGGAGTCACCCCCGCCCTGCCCGGAGGTGCTCTGCGGGCGCCCAGCTCCTCCCCGCCGCTGGGGTATCCATAAATCCCGCGGGGAGAATCTCCGGGAATCGGGGAGGAGCCGATGGACCCCGAGGGCGACCCGGGGGCTGTTCCCGATCCCTAAAAACCCTGGAGAAGGGAATCGGGGGGTGTGGGCGGTGGGGAGCGGGGCAGGTTTGGGGAACCCCCGGGATGTGCGGGAAAAGGGTTAACAGGAGAAGGATCGCGCTCGCCGAGCGGCTCCGGGATTGTTTGGAGTGCGGAGAGCAGGAGGGAGAGGGGGCGCGGGGCTGGGACCCCGGGAACCGCGAATCTCCGGGCTGGGGACCGGGAGCTGCGGGGATTGGGAATTTCCGGGTTGCACGGAGCTCACCCCCCCGCCCCCATCACCCGCAGGTAGGTCCGGGGTGACCTGGGGTGACCTGGGGGCGGCCCGAGCCCCCCCGAGCCCCCCGGCCCCTCCGTCCCCACCGTCACCTCTGGGGCCACCCCAGGGCCTCCCCACAACCCTTCCCCGTGTCCCCAACGCTCCGGGGGGACACGGGAGCCCCACGGCAGCTCCCATGGGACAGGGCGAGGGCGCCCCGTGTCGCCCCCGTGGTCACCCCGAGGTCGCGACCCTCGAGTCGGCCCTGTCCTCCCCGGTGCCGTGTCCCCCCGGTGCCGGGTCCCTCGGGTGCCGTGTCCCCCCGGCGCCGTGACCCGCTGGCCGCGGGGCCATTCCCAATCCCCCGGGGGTGGCCGGGGGCTGTTCCCGGTGGAGCTGAGGAATCCAAATCCTCCTGGGAAAGCTCTGGGGGGCACCGGCTTCCCCCCACATCCCACCCCTCCGGCCCCGCGGTGGCCTCGAGATTCCCCTCCGGAGCCGCGACTCCAAGCGGGAATGCCGAATGGCTCCCCAGAGCTGCGGGGAAGGGCGCGCGGTGGTGGCACTGTCCCCTCCCCGCGGCTTTGGGGACACCTGACCCCGATCCACGCACCCTAGGGATGAGTTCCCAGCCCGAAGCAGCTCCCAAAATCCCCGTCCCGGATGGTCCCGCCATTATCGCGCCGTTCCCGCATCCCGTCCGGGATCCGAGCCCACCGGAGCAGCGGCTCCGACACTCCGGGGGGCTGCCCCCGGGGCAGGGATTTTTGGGAAGCTGCTCCGGGATCCCGAACCTTTCCCAGCTTGGCTTCACACCCCGAGATCCCCAGTCGGTTCCGGGGAGTTCCCGGTTGCTTTTCTGGGCACCTGCGTGAGCTCAGGAGCCCCCAAATCTCCGCGGCCCTCGCGGGTTTTTGGGAAGAGCCGTGGCTGAGGTTTTTCCTGTGGGAGCTGCCCTGGAGCGATGGCCACGCCGCGCTCGTCATTTTTTTTATGATTCCATATTTATTATTCCACGTTCGCGGCCGATCCCGGGCAGATCCAAGGGCTGATCCACAAAGGAAAGCGTTTTTTTTTTTTTATCAGCTGACCGGGCTGGGAATGTAAAAACAGGAAAACGGCTGAGCTCATCCCAGCTCATCCCAGCTCATCCCAGTCCCCTCCCTGTCCCCAGCGGGGTGAGTCCGGCCCGGGCCAGGGCAGGATGTGCCACCCGGGGATGGTTTCGGGATTTGGGCTGTGGGACCGGAGCCGTGGGCAGGGGATCGGGAGGATCCACCGGGAGCAGCCCGGGATCCGATCCGCGTGGGGCAGGGCAGGAGCGGGGACGGGGTCCGAGCGGGAGCGGCCGGGCCGGGATGCTCGGGAGGTGTGGGGATCCCGGGAGAGGTGTCGGGATCCCGGGAGCGGTGTCGGGATCCCGGGAGCGGTGTCGGGATCCTCTGAGAGGTGTCGGGATCCCGGCAGAGGTGTCGGGATCCTCTGACAGGTGTCGGGATCCTCTGACAGGTGTCGAGATCCCGGGAGAAGTGTCGGGATGCTCGAGGGGTGTCAGGATTTTGGGAGGGGTGTCAGGATTTTGGAGTGTCAGGATTCCCAGGGGTTTTCCAGTCTCACGTGGCCTTTTGAGGGGGTCCCCCCAG
>VZRL01000421.1:5834-25300 GCA_013397895.1 Origma solitaria | reverse complement strand
AGCAGCCAGGCCGCGCTGGGACACGGTGGCAGCTCGGGGCTGAGCTCTGCTGCTCCCAGGGTTGATGAGTGGCCCTGGAGAGGCCAAAGCAGAGCTCAGGAAGGCTCTCTGTCCCCAGCCCATCCTCCGGCGGTGACACGGCGCTGGCATGGGGACAGCTGCTCGGAGGGCAGGGCTGGGTCAGGATTCTCCTTTTTACAGAGCTGAGGCTTTCCAGGGATCCTCCGTCAGCTGGGCTGGGGAGGCGATTCCAGGAATTTTTTTCTCGCATGCAGATGATGAAATTAAAGCTTTTTTTTTTTGAGCTGCTTTATTTTTTAAATTATTTCTTCCTCAGTTCCCCACTTTGCTGGACTGAGGAGGTAATTCAGGAATTTAACAAGGCTCTCATATGCAAATGATGGAATTAAAGCATTTTTTGTGAGCGGCTTTATTTTTTAAAATTATTTCTTCCACTCTCCCTCAGTTCCCCACTTTGCTGGACTGAGGAGGTAATTCAGGAATTTAACGAGGCTCTCATATGCAAATGATGGAATTAAAGCCTATTTTTTGAGCTACTTTTTTAAAATTATTTCTTCCACTCTTCCACTCTTCATCAATTCCCCACTTTGCAGGACTGAGGAGGTAATTCAGGAATTTAACAAGGCTCTCATATGCAAATGATGGAATTAAAGCCTATTTTTTGAGCTACTTTATTTTTTAAAAACATTTCTTCCACTCTCCCTCAGTTCCTCACTTTCCTGGACTGAGGAGGTGATTCCAGGAATTTATCAAGGCTCTCACATCCCAATGATGAAATTAAAGCATTTTTTTGGAACTGCTTTATTTTTATTTTTTTAATTATTTCTTCCACTCTTCCTCGGTTCCTCATTTTGCTGGACTGAGGAAGTGATTCCAGGAATTTAATGAGGCTCTCATATGCAGATGATTAAATTAAAGCTTTTTTTTGTGCTGCTTTATCTTTAAAAATCGTTTCTTCCTCAGTTCCCCACTTTGCTGGACTGAGGAGGTAATTCAGGAATTCATCAAGGCTCTCACATCACCATGATGGCGTTAAAGTGTATTTGTGGAGCTGCTTTATTTTTTTATTTAATTATTTCTTCCACTCTTCCTCATGATGAGGAAGATGATGTTGTTCCTGTTAATGGTTTTTATTCTGTGGAATAATCAGAATTTTGGTTGTAATAATTATGTTTTTGCCACAGTGTTCCTCTGAATTGGGACCATGGATATTCCTCAGTTTCCCTCTTGAGCTGAATTTTCTGGGATAATTTTATAATTTTTTACAGAACTTGGAGCGTTTTGATCTGGTCTGGATCAAACCTCGCAGGAGATGAGAAAAACTTCAGGGATTTTGCTTTGGGATGTATTTTTCTGCTCCTGTTAATGGTTTTTATTCTGTGGAATAATCAGAATTTCAGTTGTAATAATTATGTTGTTTTTGCCACAGTGTTTCTCTAATTTGGGACCGTGGATATTTCTCAGTTTTCCCTCATGAGCTGAATTTTCTGGGATAATTTTATAATTTTTTACAGAACCTTGAGCGTTTTGCAGGTCTCAAATTCACATAAATTCGAATTTAAGAGCACAGTGTTACAAACCATGTGCAGAACTGTGCCAGAAATACCAAAAATAATTCTATTTTGGTAAAAAGAACCAGAGCTTAGGCCTGGTGAAATTTGCAGGTGGGGAGAGCAGGGAAAGAACCGAACCGAGGGGGGAAAAACCAAAAAAAAATAACCCTTCAGGTGCCAAACCCACGTGCGTTCTGCAGCATTTTTTATTTGACCCTTGGGAGCAAAACATTTTCACTTTGGGCTTGGAAAATGCAACTTTTCCCCATTTTTGGAGCAAAACTTTGGGGTTGGAAAATACAGCATTTCCCCATTTTTGGAGCAAAGTCTTTGGGGTTGGAAAAGATAATATTTTCCCCATTTTTGGAGCAAAATCTTTGCTTTGGGGTTGGAAAATACAACATTTTCCCCATTTTGGGGTTGGAAAATACAACATTTTCCCCATTTTTGGAGCAGAATCTTTGCTTTGGGGTTGGAAAATACAACTTTTCCCCGTTTTTGGAGCAAAGTCTTAATTTGGGGTTGGAAAATACAACTTCTCCCCATTTTTGGAGCAAAATCTTCGCTTTGGGGTTGAAAAATACAACATTTTTTATCTTCCCCATTTTTGGAGGAAAATCTTTGCTTTGGGGTTGGAAAATACAACATTTCCCCATTTTTGGAGCAAAATCTTTGCTTTGGGATTGGAAAATACAACATTTCCCCATTTTTGGAACAGTATTTTTTCTTTGGGGTTGGAAAATACAACTTTTCCCCCATTTTTGGAGCAAAATCTTTGGTTTGGGGTTGAAAAATACAACATTTTCCTCATTTTTGGGGGAAAATCTTTGCTTTGGGGATGGAAAATACAACTTTTCCCCATTTTTGGTGTTAAATAGCAGGAGGGGAAATCTCAGCTCGGAGTTTTCTGCAGATGAGCGTCGCTTGAAAGAAGAAAACAGAAGTCACATCTGGGCCGAGCTATTTTTGAGCCTCTCTGGTCACTGGTGCAATACCAAAATTAGGTTTCCCTCAAAGCCGTCCCCGTGCCGATTCGGTGACTTGAGAAAAACCAAATTTTTTTTGTTTTCGGCTAAAAATAATTCCTAGATAACGGCCGGGCTGCACACGCGACGCTTTTCAGTACTGGAGTGACTCTGCCTCGTTCCGCAGCCTCGGGAAACGCTGCACAAACCTTGTGAAAATCCAAAATTCGGGGCTTTTTGGAACCGCTCTTTTTTCTAGGAGCGAGGAGAAAATCTTTTCGGTGTGTGGAAATGTGATTTGGTGACCTCCTGGAAGTTTTATTTCCCAGGCTCAGCTCAATCCCCCCAAAAGCAGAACATCCCCATCGGATTTTTAATTTTTCTCCCCAAATTTGCAGCTGCAAAATCCCCCGAGCCTGCTGCTTAACCAACTTTGCTTCATGCCTTTTTTTGCTAAAACAAGGAAATTTTCCTGCTCCTGCCTGGGTGGAGGCAGAGGACGCCAGGAGAGATTAAAAAACCTCGAGGGCTGTGGAGCCCTGGGCAGGAGAGATAAAGGAGTGCTCGGGGAGGGTCCGGCAGCACCCCAAAAATATCCTCCTGGTGTTTTCAGACACCGGGGAGATGGAGAACTGCTCAGGGAGGGTCCGGCAGCACCCCAAAAATTTTCTTTTGGTGTTTTCAGACGTGGATCCTGGGGAGATAAAAGGACTGTTCAGGGAGGGTCTGGCAGCACCCGAAAAAATCTCCTTTTGGTGTTTTCAGATGTGGATCCTGGGGAGATAAAGGAGTGTTCAGGGAGGGTCTGGCAGCACCCTAAAATCTCCTGATGTTGTCAGACATGATTCTGGGGAGATAAAGAACTTTTTGGGAGGGTCCAGCAGCACCCAAAAATCTGCTGGTGTTGTCAGACATGATCCCGGGGAGATAAAGAACTGCTCAGGGAGGGTCTGACAGCACCCCAAAATCTCCTGGTGTTTTCAGATGTGGATCCCGGGGAGATAAAGGAGTGCTCAGGGAGGGTCCGGCAGCACCCCAAAATCTCCTCCCGGTGTTTTCAGCCATGATCCCGGGGAGATAAAAGAGCTCCTCAGGGAGGGTCCGGCAGCACCCCAAAATCTCCTCCCGGTGTTTTCAGCCATGATCCCGGGGATAATTTATCCTTCTGTGCGAATTTGGGGTTCTGGGAAGAAAGGAGCTCTGTCTGAGCCGCACGGGAGCTCCTCTGCCTCCCGGAACTCGAGCGGAGGGACACAAATCCCTGGGTTTTCCAGGCTGCTGGAGACATCTGAGATCTGCAAAAAACCTCCCAAAACCCCTCCTTGTCCCAGCGCAGCCCCGTGCGGGTGCCACGAGCTGCTTTCCCTGCGAGCGTGTATTTTCTGCATCGGTGTGGGTAAATATAACCCCGTGTGGTAAAAGCCCGGCCTGAAATAGTGTTCCTCCTGCCTCAGCTTCTGGGAGCCATCTTAATTATCAAATATCGATGTGATAGTGGAGCTCCGACGCTGAATTTACGCTGGGTCCTGAATGCAGGGGGGAGGGAGTGAAAAATTTCATTTTGAAAAACGAATGCCTGTGGGGGGAGTGGGGGGAAAAAAAAACCAAAAAAACCAATGCAGGGTGGCTGTGGAGTTGTCTGTGGAGCACACTTAATGCTTGAATAAATATTTAATTTAGCAGCAGCGTCACTCTCTCTACTGCGAGCCATGAAATCTCGTTATGGAATTATAATTTCTTAAAAAAGAAATTTTAGTGACCCTGCCTGTGCTGTGTTTAGTGCTGGATCGCTAATTCTAAGGGAAGGAGCGTTTGAAATGGAATATCAGCAATATGGAATGAGTCCGTTTGGAGCCCGATCGATGGAATTGGGTCAGATTCCTGAGCGAGGTGGATGTGGGCTCTGCTCTGTCCCAGCCCTGTCCGTCTTTAGCTGCTTTTTCTTATTTTTTTTTTTTACCTTTTCTCGCCCCTGCGCTCGGTGGGGATAACACAGATTCTCCCTGCGGTGCTTTCGGGCTGAGAAATGCCCGAGAGCGTCGAGTCCTGCCCCCGTGACCGATGTTCCTCCCTGTCCCGAGCAGCACATCGCCATCCCCAGGCCCGACCGCCCGGCCGAAGTGAGGACCTTCACCTTCTATCTCTCCAACATCGGCAAGGACAGCCCCCAGGGCAGCTTCGACTGCATCCAGCAGTACGTGGCCAGGTGAGTGAGCAAATCCTTCCTTTTTAGAGCCTTTCCATCCATTTTCCGTGGGTTTTTGGGGTTCCCTCTCAGCTCCTGCATGTGTCCCTGCTGTCACCCAAGGCAAGCCCAGCCTGCTTTTCACCCTCTCCATCAGAGCATCTCCTCCCTGACAAAGCTTAATGCAAATCCTTCCTTTTTAGAGCCTTTCCAATCCATTTTCTGTGTTTTCTCGGGTATTTTTTTCGGGTGTTTCAGATGTGTTTTTTGGGGTTCCCTCTCAGTCCCTCCCTGTGTCCCCTGCTGTCACCCAGCCTGCTTTTTCCCCTCTCCATCACAGCATCTCCTCCCTGACAGAACTTAATGCAAATCCTTCATTTTTAGAGCCTTTCCGATCCATTTTCTGGTTTTTTGGGGTTCCCTCTCAGCTGCTCCGCGTGTCCCCACTGCCACCCCCCGCTGTCCCCAGTGCCAGCCTCTGTCCCTCGGCAGCGCCAGCAATTCCTTTCTCATTTCCTTTCTCTCGCAGCAATGGCAACATCCACTTGGACTGCCTGGGGAGCATCCAGGATAAAATCACCGTGTGCGCCACGGACGATTCCTACCAGAAGGCGAGGCAGAGCATGGCGCAGGCCGAGGAGGAGACTCGCAGCCGCAGCGCCATCGTCATCAAGCCCGGGGGCAGATACGTGGGTAAGAAGTCTCTCAATTTGGGGTTCCGCACTCCGTTTGGGGCTCAGGAGATTCTGGAGGGAAATCCTGGCGGTTTTGGCTCGGTTTTGGCAGTCTGGAAAGTTCTGGTAGTTCCTCAGGAGAGTCTGATTTAGGGGCTGCTCTTGTGTGGTGTTGTCCTCATCATCATCCCATCCCTGGAGAATCCTGCAGGTCTCACTCAGGGCACAAACAGTAACCAGAATACCGAATTTCATTTATTTTTTTTGTCCCTGAGGCAGCTGCTTTTTCCTGCAGCCCATGTGATGTGCAGGCTCTTCTCAGAGGATCTGAGCTTTGAGTTGCAAAACATAAAACTGACCCTGAGTCATTGTCACAGCAGCCAAGAGCTCAGAGCTGAGAACCGAGACAGTGATCAGGAAGGAAATGCATCGATTTCCTGTAGACCAGAAGATTATTTTGTTTAGCTCCTCTCTGAGAACATTGCAGTAAGTGCCTGAAGTTAAAGCTTCTGAGGGAGGAGATTCTCAAAAGCCGTTTGCTTCCCGGAAAGATGGAGCAAAACTTTTTTAAAAATTAAAAATACCTTTTAGCGGCCTGGAATGGAGACAGAGCTGTGTGCAAACAGATCGTGAGCTCTCCTAAATAAGATGTGAGTGTTTGAGGAGGAGAGCTGAGCTCGAGGAAGGGCTTGGAAGGACAGCCCTGGGTGGGATCTGCAGGAGCAAAACTTTTTTAAAAATTAAAAATACATTTTACTGGCCTGGAATGGAGATAGAACTGTGTGAAAATAGATCGTGAGCTTCTAGATAAGATGTGAGTGTTTGAGGAGGAGAGCTGAGCTCGAGGAAGGGCTTGGAAGGACAGCCCTGGGTGGGATCTGCAGGAGCAAAACTTTTTTAAAAATTCAAAATATCTCTGCTCAAAGCTTTTACCATCCTGGAATGGAGACAGAGCCGAGTGAAAATAGATCGTGAGCTCCTAGATAAAATGTGAGTGTTTGAGGAGGAGAACTCTGCTCCAGGAAAGGCTTGGAAGGACAGTCCTGGGTGGGATCTGCAGGTCGGGGTGTGCTGATCCCCCTGGATCTCGCATTTCCAGCACAACACGCAGCTCAACACTCAGCAGTCCTTCCAGGCGGCTCGGAGGTGGAAAAATTTATCGGAAATGTTGAAATTTGGACTTAGAGATGTGAGGCGGCACTTGAATAAATAGATGTGTACATGGATAGCTGCAGGGGGTGTGTGCTTACAGCCACGCTAAATACGTCTGCATGCATCCATACACACGCACGTGGATAAATATTCAAAAATCCTTTGTATCCTGGCTTAAATTAGTTTTTTCTTTCCCTATCCCCGCACATTTTGGCTCCAGCCTCTAAGTGGAAACCTCCCAAGGCTGTTTTTACTGTCCATGGCCTGGCAGGAGTTCAGGCAGCTCTAGAAAGCTGACGAATCTCCTCCCGTCCCTTTTCTGGAAACAAAATCCAGCTGACCTGCGGATTTCGGGGCGTTTAACGTGCGAATTGGTGATGCTGCCCACCTCAGCTCCCCTCGGCCCTGCCGAGGAATTTCATTTCACGAAAGGAAGTGAAATCCCGAATTCAGAGGAGAAGCCTAACAAGCACTTGGGGCAGGAGATCTGAGCAAATGGAAGGCGAGCAGAAAAAATGGCAAAATTTGGAAATGGAGCGAATCCAAGGCAATGCTTTGGGATGAAATGAGGGGCCGTGAAAAAAGCGAGAAGTTGCCCGAATTCTGGGGGTTGAATTTTCGACATCAGAAAAGAAAGGGAAAAGGCCAGAGAGGAGGAGAAAGTGAGAATCAGAAAGGCTGGGAAAAAAAAAAAGAAAAGGGAAAATTTCGCACCAAAGTGGAAACGAGCAAATGGCATGGCACGAGCTGAAGTGCAGGGAACTGGACCGAAGCTTGCCGACTTGATCCTCACTGAAATCGCGAGATTTCATTTCCTTTCGTGAACTGAAACGAGGATGGGCCGCGCTTCCTCCCGCGGCGCTGCGGTGAGTGGTGCAGGGCCAGGAAATGGCGCCTGGCTTGCGCAGCGTGCAGCTCAGGAGCACAAACTGTGCGCACGACCCCCGGGATCTTCAGATGGCTCAGTTGAAAACTAGCGATGGAGTGGTGCCGTGCTGGAATAAACCTCCCGAACGCTGTTGTCTGTCCCAGCGAAGGTCGCTTTGTCCAGCCCCGAGCGATTATTGATTGCATCTCCAGGTTGTTAGACCTTGGAACCGACAGGTTTTGGGTTCAGGGCTGCTTGGTTTGCCTTTGGGAGCAGGAGCCTGCGTGTGGGAGCTGCTCCCGTGTCCGAAACAGTCCTGATCCTTTTGATTTGGGGTGGCGTGAGGGTTCTCGTTCTCGGTAGGAACGGGAAAAATGAATTCTTGGATCGTGGATGGAGCTGAGATCAGGCTGGGGATGGAGCTGAGATCAGATCAACCTGGGGATGGAGCTGAGATCAACCTGGGGATGGAGCTGAGATCAGATCTGCCCTGGGGATGGAGCTGAGATCAGCCTGGGGATGGAGCTGAGATCAGCCTGGGGATGGAGCTGAGATCAGATCTGCCCTGGGGATGGAGCTGAGATCAACCTGGGGATGGAGCTGAGATCAACCTGGGGATGGAGCTGAGATCAGATCTGCCCTGGGGACGGAGCTGAGATCCAGGTGGAGATGGAGCCGAGGCCATCCGCAGGGTGGAATTTTGGGCCCAGCTTTGTGCTGCCCTTTCCGTGCAGACCGTGGGGAAATTCCGGGTTTATTCGCCTGGCACGGGCAGCACCCTCATGAACAGGCTGAAGGCCCAGTGTCAGCCCCGTTCACGGGGCCGTGTTGGAGGGGGAAGGGAGCTGGACCCACCCCATAAAGTTCCCATTGTTCGGAAAGCAGAAACATCTGCTGGAGGAGCGTTTTTGCTGAGCTCAGCAGCGGGGAGCCGCTCGCTGACCGGTTCTGCTCTTTCCACTCCGCGTTTCCACTCTTCCACACAATAATGCAGAATTTTCTTCTCGTGGGGAGGGCAAAACCGCTTCGATTAACCGTGGGGGATTCGTGCACTTGGGCTAAATGAAAAGCTGCCAAACAAAGGGAGCTTTATGTGAGCCTGTGGCCAATAATACTCAGGTTTCCAGAGCTCGGTGTTGCTGTTTACTCGTTACGAGCCATAAACCTCACGGGATTCTCATTCTGAGCTCGTTACAAACCATGAACCTCACGGGATGCTCGTTCCAAGCTCGTTGCGAACCATAAACCTCACGGGATGCTCGTTCCGAGCTCGTCACAAACCTTAAACTTCACGGGATTCTTGTTCTGAGCTTGTTACAAACTGTAAACCTCATGGGATGCTCGTTCTGAGCTCGTTCCGAACCATAAACCTCACGGGATTCTCCTTGAACCATAAACCTCACGGGATGCTCGTCCTGGTGGCGCTGTGGCTCCCAGGGGTGTGCTGGCGCTGTTCGTCCCTCCCTGTCCCCCCCGTCCCCCCTCCCCGGGGCCGCGCCGCGCTCCGTGTCGCTGTTTCCAGACCCCGCGGGGGCTGCAGTTCGCTATTTTCGTCTCATTTTAGGCAAAAAGGTCCAGGTGCGCAAACCTGCCCCGGGAGCTTCCGACGCCGTTCCCTCGAGGAAGCGCCCGACGCCCGTGAACCTCGCCAGTGCAATAAAGAGAGGCAATAGTGCGATTTCCCAGAGACCCTTCAAGGACAGGGTTGTGCACTTACTGGCACTAAAGCCTTACAAGAAACCCGAACTTATTCTCCGATTGCAGAAGGATGGGCTCGCTCAGCAGGACAAGGATTTGCTGGATAACCTTCTGCAGCAGGTTTGTACCCTGATGGAGGCGGCGATTTAGGGAGAGGGAAATGTTTTCTCGGAGCCTGTCCGCGGTAGGGGAATTTTTATCTGCAGGCTGCAGCTGAGTGTGGCTCTGGAGGCTGTGGGGACGCAGAGGTAGCAGAGCCTCCCCTGGCCACGCCTCGGGCGTGGGATTTTGGCTCGCCAGATCAGTCCCTTCACAGGGACACCTCTGCTGGGTCACGGCGGGGATTCTCTCAATGGAGGATCCGTGAATTATTTGGTTAAAACCTGTAAATCTTCTATTTTATTCTCATGGACGTAAAGGAGCAACACTCTGTGTCGGTACAAAGACTCAGGTGTCCCCCAAAGATGTCCCCTGGTTTTTTATGCCATTTCTGCTTGGTCACGGGGGGGATTCTCTCAACGGAGGATCCATGAATTATTTGGTTAAAATCTGTAAATCTCTGTTTTATTCTCACGGGCTTAAAGGAGCAATGCTGCGTGTTGGTACAAATTTGTACATGACAGAAAAGATGTCCCCTCTTTTTTGTGCCATTTCTGCTTGGTCACAGGGAGGATTCTCTCAACAGAGGATCCAGGAGTTATTTGGTTATAACCTGTAAATCTCTGTTTTATTCTCGTGGGCACAAAGGAGCAATGCTCCATGTTGGTATAAGATTTGTACGTGAAGGAAAATATGTCCCCTCTTTTTTTTGCCATTTCTGCTTGCTCACGGGGAGGATTCTCTTAACAGAGGATCCACGAATTATTTGGTTAAAACCTGTAAATCTTCTATTTTATTCTCATGGACGTAAAGGAGCAGCACTTTGTGCTTCTATATTGGAGTATATTCTGGGAAAAAAACTCCTTATTTTTTCCTTTTTTTACTCCTTTCCATAAGGATTGAGACAGGAGTTCAGTTTGCCCAAGGTCTAAAACACAGCTGACACAGCTCCTTTCCTCCCTTAGATTTTAATCCCAGAGCCCTTAATTTCCCTTAATTTTTTATTTTTGGGAGAGCAACTTCCATAAAGACTGAGAGAGGAGTTCAATTTGCAGAGGGGCACAGGGCCCTTGGAGTATATTCTGGGAAAAAAACTCCTTATTTTTTCCTTTTTTTACTCCTTTCCATAAGGATTGAGACAGGAGTTCAGTTTGCCCAAGGGCGCAGGGCAAATCATTTTAAAAACACATCTGGCACAGCTCCTTCCTCCCTTCGGTTTTAATCCCAGAGCCCTTAATTTCCCTTAATTTTGTTTTTTTCGGTGGGAACAACTTCCATAAAGACCGAGACAGGAGCTCACTTTACCCAAGGGCTCAGGGCAGGTGCCCTTTTTTTAATCCCTTATCTTTTAATCCCAGAGCCCTTAATTTCCCTTATTTTTTTTATTTTTGAGAGCCACTTTTCCCTCGCTCTCTCCGCGTTCCAGAGCGGCGAACAGCATTTGTGCTGCTGATTTTTGATGGATGCTCTGCCCGTGCTGCTCTGTCCGCGGGGCCTCCCTAAATGCTGATTTGGCTCATCAAATTAATCCCTCTCAGCCCTCCCGGGGCTCCCATCCGCGGGCAGACGCAGATAAGCTAAAAATTACAGCGGCTAAATCCGTCTAGGTGTGCGTTTCGTTGTGCTCTCGCAGGACTCGCTGTTCCTCGCGGCCTTTTTGCCTCAATTTTGCAAGGTTTCTATTTTTGGGAGGGTTGGGGTGGAGCTTGCAGAGTCCCACAGAGCAAAACAAGGAGGGAGGAGCTCTGGCTCAGCCTCTGTGCAGAGAAAAAATCTGAATTTTTCTTCCCGGGCTCCGGGCGGGAAGCAGAGAAATTCCGGGAAGGTTTTTTTTTTGGTTTTTTTTTTTTTTTTGTTTTTGTTTTTTTTTGGTTTTTTTTTTGGTAAAGGAGAACCTGGCTCTGGTTTTGGCTCAGGATTTTGGAAAGCTCACAGGGGCTGAAAGGAAAACCAAAGCGTTTGTCGTGGAAACTGATAACCGAGCTTTCTGTTTTTCGCTTATCAGGAGAGTTTGCCGAGTTGGTTCTGCAGATTTTTGTTACAAAATTCTTAGATTTTTAGTATTTTTTTTCGATCAGTTTGCAGTCTCCCCAAGGCAGAGGGATCAGCAGCACCTTTCTATTTTTCGCTTATCGGGAGAGTTTGCCGAGTTGATTGTGCAGCTTTTTGCTCTTAAATTCTTAGATTTTTAATATTTTTTTAATCAGTTTGTAGTCTCCCCAGAGCCAAAGCAGAGGGATCAGCAGCACCTTTCTATTTTTCGCTTCTCAGGAGAGTTTGCCGAGTTGGTTGTGCAGCTTTTGGCTCTGAAATTCTTAGATTTTTGGTATTTTTTCGATCAGTTTGCAGTCTCCCCAAGGCAGAGGGATCAGCAGCACCCTCAGCCCATCCCTTTGCCTGCTTTTGAGGATTTTCCTGCTGCGTGGATGACAGAAATCCCCGAGCCCAGCCTGAACGGAGAGCAGCGATCCCCAAACAGATGCCCAAAATCGCTGAAAAAAAGCATTTTCCCCTCCCCGGGGCAGCAGTCCCCACGCCGAGGGGCTCAGGAGGGAATTTGGGGTGCAGCCTTCACCTTTGGGCAGAGCCTTTGGCACCCAGGGCTGCTCCTCCCTCCCCAAAAACGCACGGAGAGCTTTAGTTCCGTTCGGAGTGCGAGCTGAGGGTGCCCAGAGGAGCTGCCCGAGGTCCCTGGGAGTGTCCCTGCCAGGCTGGGGTGGCCAAAAGTGTCCCTGGGATGGCCAGAGGTGTCCCTGGGGGTGCCCATGCCAGGCTGGGATGGCCAGAAGTGTCCCTGGGGTGGCCAGGAGTGTCCCTGGGGTGGCCAGAAGTGTCCCTGGGAGTGTCCCTGCCAGGCTGGGATGGCCAGGAGTGTCCCTGGGGGTGTCCCTGCCAGGCTGGGGTGGCCAAAAGTGTCCCTGGGATGGCCAGAAGTGTCCCTGGGAGTGTCCCTGCCAGGCTGGGGTGGCCAGAGGTGTCCCTGGGATGGCCAGGAGTGTCCCTGGGAGTGTCCCTGCCAGGCTGGGGTGGCCAGAGGTGTCCCTGCCCGTGGGGAGAGATGAACCCAAACCATCCCATGTCCCTCTCATCACCCCAGGATGGCCAGAGGTGTCCCTGGATCCCCTGGGAGTGTCCAGAGCCAGGCTGGGAAGGACCCAAACCATTCCATGTCCCTCTGGATCACCCCGGGATGGCCGAAGGTGTCCCTGGGAGTGTCCATGCCAGGCTGGGGTGGCCAAAGGTGTCCCTGCCCATGGGCTGAGATGGACCCAAACCCTTCCGTGTCCCTTTAGATCACCCCGGGGTGGCTGAAGGTGTCCCTGGATCCCTGAGACTGCCCATGCCAGGCTGGGATAGCCAAAGGTGTCCCTGGGAGTGCTCAGAGCCAGGTTGGAACGGACCCAAACCATTCCTTGTCCCTCTGGATCACCCCAGGATGGTGGCAGGTGTCCCTGGGAGTGCCCAAAGCCAGGCTGGGATGGTGGCAGGTGTCCCTGGATCCCTGAGAGTGCCCATGCCAGGCTGGAACGGACCCAAACCATTCCATTTCCCTCTCATCACCCCAGGGTGGCCAAAGGTGTCCCTGCCCGTGGCTGAGAGGGACCCCAGCCCTCCCGTGCCCCCCTGGCTCACTGGCAGAGGTTCCCTCTCTCGGGGGCTCTGCTTTGTGCCAATCGCAGATTTTCAGGCACGGAAGCAGCAGCAAGAAGTTAAATTTTCCCCCAGGCTGCTCGTCTCTCTGGCAGGTTGTTTCCAGTGCAGCTCTGCCCATCCCAGCAGGGTTTTGGGGAAAACAGTTTGGATAAATGTGCCGAGCTCCCTGCAGCGCCCAGAAACCAAATCCCAAATCCCAAATCCCAAATCCGTCCTGCCCTGGAAAAGCTCTCCAGCAAACCCCGGTGATCCCAGGCTGTTCTCCTCTCGTTTCTCCGAGAATTCAGCTCTCTCTGGCCTCTCCTGTTGGCTCACGGGTGAGAAATTATCTCCTGGCAATTTTTAACCGAATTATCGCCCCCGGAGTTCCTCCCTGGCCATAAAGTGCCGCATTTTGGCTGCGGGACTGGGGTGAGAAGTGAGTTCGCCATTCCCGTTTAGCTCCCAGAATTTCCAGGAGTTTCCATCACGACTCCTCCAGGCTCCCCAGGCTGAGAAATCTTTTTTAGGTCGGAATTATTTCCCTCTCAACCGGATACGCTTTATTATGAGCGACTGCAGCGCCGAGGCGAAAGGAAAGGCACGGTTTGATCAAATAATCTCAATAATAAGGGAATGAAATATTAAATTAATCTCCTTGTTCTCTGACACCGCCGCTCAGATCTTGCCTTCATCTTAAAATTTAACCCTAATTAAATCGAACCCTGATTTTCCCGAATTCCTTCTGTGCCAGGTGGCAAACGTGAGTGCCAAGGACAGCACTTTCACCCTGAAGGATTGTGTGTACAAGGAGGTGCAGAAGGACTGGCCTGGCTACTCGGAAGGAGATCAGCAATTGTTGAAGAGGATCCTCGTTAGGTAATTATAATTATCCTTTTTTTTTTTTTTTTTTTTTTTTTTTTTTTTCCTGATTCCATCCGGATCTCGGGAATCGCGGGTTCTGTAAATCAGGGCGACCGTGGTGTGTAAATTGAAGATTTGATTTATTTTAATGTCATTTTAAAGTTAGATAATTATCCTTTTTTTTTTTTTCTGATTCCATCCCAAGCTCACAAATCGCAGGTTCTGTAAATCAGGGCGACCGTGGTCTGTAAATTAAGTATTTAATTTATTTTAATGTCATTTTAAACTGCAGGAAAGGACTAAATTCGAATATTTGAGTGGATCAGATCATCCTGAGTTATCTTTAAAAACTGAAAGGCAAAGTTTGGGGCAAACCTGGATGGGAGCAGAGGTGGCAGAGTTATACAATTATTTTAAAATTCAAACTTGGAAGCTTCTGGCTGGCAAGGGAAAACACCAAAACTCCCAATTTTGTACAGAATTCTGCTCCGAGCGTTGATATTTTTCAACGCCTCGGTATGGATTTTTTAGCGCAAGCAGAACGTTTGCTTTTGGTTTATTTTATTGCATTTTTGGTTGAGCTGGAGGTGATTTAAAAGCACAATTGGCTCGGGGATGAGACTTTTTTAAAGCAGCAGAAAAGTCGCGCTCGGAGCGCACTCGAGGAAAATCAAAACTCGTTTAAATGGATGTGGAACGGTAATTAAAAGGAAAAAAATATAACTGCCGTGCCATCCCTGTGGCTTTCAAGAACCAAAAAAAAAAGGGAAAAAAGGAAAAAAAAAAGAAAAAAGGGAAAAAAGGAAAAAAAGAAAAAAAAGGAAAAAAAGGAAAAAAAAAGAAAAAAAAAGAAAAAAGGGAAAAAAAAGGAAAAAAAAAGGAAAAAACGGAAAAAAAANGAAAAAAAGGGAAAAAAGGAAAAAAAGGAAAAAAAAAGAAAAAAAGAAAAAAAAAGGAAAAAAAAAGAAAAAAAAAGAAAAAAGGGAAAAAAAAGGAAAAAAAAGGAAAAAAAAGGAAAAAATGGAAAAAAAAAGGAAAAAAAGAATAAAAGGGAAAAAAGGAAAAAAAGGAAAAAAAAAGAAAAAATAAGAAAAAAGGGAAAAAAAAGGAAAAAAAAGGGAAAAAACGGAAAAAAAAAGAAAAAAAAAGAAAAAAAGGAAAAAAAGGAAAAAAAAAGAAAAAAAGGAAAAAAAAAGAAAAAAAAAGGGAAAAAAAAGGAAAAAAAAGGAAAAAAAGGAAAAAAGGAAAAAAAAAGAAGCCAAAAGTGAATTTGTCCCTGTAGAAAAGCCACGTTTACTGCATTTTCTAGAGCTGTGCCATTCACTTGGGCCAGGGTCTGAAAACAGAGCTCGGCAAGGAAGGATGTGTTCAACTGCGCGAGCAAGGCAGGGCAGGTGACGAGGCTCCAAAATGGAAACAAAACCGTGGGGGTGAGGACAGGAGCAAAACAGTGCCAGGAAAGGCAGGGGAGCAGCACAGCTTGGGTTTGTGTCCTGCATGGCCCTGGGCCGAGCACGGCTCAGTCCTCGTGGCTTTGCAGTGACCCTCGGGGCCTCGGCAGCTGCAAAAAATGGAAAATTAACATTTCTGTTCGATAATAGATAAAATATAATCCATTAAATACATATATAATGCATCTTCTGTAAATAGATATCGTTATGTAAAATCTACATTTATATAAAAATTAATTTATAGACATAGATATTATGTGGTTTTATAGATGATATATTTATTTATATAAAATATAATTTATATAAAATGTATGTAATAGAATATATTAAAAAACGTATCTGCAGATATTAAAGCTGGGTCTGGCTGTGCTGGGGTTAAACCAGCTCCGTTTTTCTTCTCTTTAGGTTAGGCCAGGTTGGTTTTTGTGCTGGAAAGACACTCAGAGATCTTGGGGGGAATCGAGGCACTCAAATAATTTTAATTGTACTTTTTTGTGCTGGGAAAACACTCAGAGATCTGGGGGGGAATTGAGACATGAAAATAATTCTAATTGTACTNAAATAATTCTAATTTTACTTTTTCATGCTGGAAAAAACACTCTGAGATCTGGGGGGGAATCGAGGCACTCAATTCTAATTGTACTTTTTTGTGCTGGGAAAACACTTGGAGATCTCGGGGGAAATTGAGATATGAAAATAATTCGAATTGTGCTTTTTCATGCTGGAAAGACACTCAGATCTGGACGGGAATTGAGGCACTCAAATAATTCGAATTGTACTTTTTCATGCTGGAAAAAACACTCTGAGATCTGGGGGGGAATCGAGGCACTCAAATAATTCAAATTGTTCTTTTTTGTGCTGGGAAAACACTTGGAGATCTCGGGGGAACTTGAGATATGAAAATAATTCGAATTGTGCTTTTTCATGCTGGAAAGACACTCAGAGATCTTGGGGGGAGGCGAGGCACTCAAATAATTCAAATTGTTCTTTTTTGTGCTGGGAAAACACTTGGAGATCTCGGGGGAACTTGAGATATGAAAATAATTCGAATTGTGCTTTTTCATGCTGGAAAGACACTCAGAGATCTTGGGGGGAGGCGAGGCACTCAAATAATTCGAATTGTACTTTTTCGTGCCGGAAAAACTCTGAGATCTGGGAGGGAATCGCGAAACTCAAATAATTCTAATTATACTTTTACATGCGGAAAAAGAAATCTGAGATCTGGAGGGGAATCGAGGCACTCAAATAATTCGAATTGTACTTTTTCGTGCCGGAAAAACTCTGAGATCTGGGAGGGAATCGAGGCACTCAATTCTAATTGTACTTTTTTGTGCTGGAAAAAAAACCTCAGAGATCTGGAGGGGAATCGAGGCACTCAAATAATTCCAATTGTACTTTCTGTTCCTGCTAAAGGTTTTTATTATTTATCCAAGAGCACAAGCACAGCCCAGAGCAGCTCTGTTTTGCATGATGCAACCGCAAAGAGTTTTTGGGAAGGCCAAAAATGCAAATCCTGCTGCACCAATAACACCTCAGCAGTTCTGCTCTAATCCTGCTTTTCCCGGACCCGGAGGAGCTCGCCGCTGTTGCCATAAAATGTTATTTTAATGATGCTAACGAGTGGGAGAATTTATTCCTCAACATCCGAGCTGGAGTTTCAGCTCCTTCTCAGTGCTTTGCTGTCTGAAAGCAAAAACTCAGCAGAAATTTGTTTAATTCAAGCCTTCCTGAGCTGTGTTTCAATCAGCAAGGATAAATGTGTGATATCCTTCACACCTCAGAGTTCCGCGCCACTTTTGCAAATCTCCGTGAGGATTGTGTTTCCGAGGCTGGAATTAATTTGTTTGAATTCTTACGTCACCGTTTCGAGGGAAAAAAAACGTAAAATTGTTGGAAAATAAGTTCCAGCCTCAACAGGGAATCCTTTCGTTGCTCATGTTGGTCTGAGGTGTTAATTCCAGTGCCAGAGAGCCACAAAAATCATGGGAAAGCAAGAAAGAGATAAGGAATCGAAATTTTCAGTGATGTTTTCCTTTTTCCTGCAGCAGTTTCTCCTTCCCGGATTTTGTCAGAGATCAGAACTCCTTCGGTGGCACCTTCAGGCCAAAAAAAAAAAAAATCAAAAAACCAAAAAACCCTCACCAAAAAAAAACCAACAAAAAAAACCAAACAACCCCCCCCCCCAAAAAAAACCCACAAAAAAAAAAACCCAACAAATTCCATGTGCATTTCCATTTTATTTGATTTGAAACTTTTACAGGATTTTCCCGAACCACTGGAATTTGTGCCCAGAAACCTCAGGGGTGGCAGAACGAACAGCCTCACCTCCCCTTCCCACAGGAGACTAAAATTCTTTATTTACTTTAGTGATCTTGATGTCTTCAGAGCATCAGGAAAAGCTTTTTTTAAAGACTTAACATCTCTGTGCCATCGAGTGATGTGACAATTTAGAGTTGGAGCCCGGGGAAGGCTGGGGATGCGGAGTGCCACCTGTGCCACCTGTGCCACCCGTGCCACCTGTGCCACCCGTGCCACCCGTGCCACCTGTGCCACCCGTGCCACNCCACCCGTGCCACCTGTGCCACCCATGCCACCCATGCCCTGTGCCACCTGCGCCCCATGGAAGGCTCAGGATGTGCAGTGCCACCTGTGTCACCCGTGCCACCCGTGCCCTGTGGAAGGCTCCTTTCCCCGGGACATGGAGTGCCACCCGTGCCCTGTGCCAGCCGTGCCACCCGTGCCCGTTGTGTTTTGCAGGAAGCTGTGCCAGCCCCAGAACAGCAGTGGCTTCCAGGGCGAGGCGCCGTCCCTGAGCCCCCCGAAGGACTCCGTCACCTCCAGCTCTCCCCCCCAGGTGGGTGACCCCAACTCCTGTGCCCCCCCACGGCTGAGCCGCGCCTGTCCTCACCCCGTAATCACCTCCTGACATTTTTATTGCTTAAAACTTCCTTTTTTTTCTTTATTTCCTCTTTATTTCTGTTTTACGAGGTCGGAGTCTCGCTCAGCATCTGTTTCTCGCTCGCTCGGGGCCCGTGGGAGGATCGCTGACCCCGAGGCTCAGGTTTCGTTTTTAGGCTGAATTCCTCTCGCGGTGCCCACGATCCCTCCCGGAGTTCCTGGGACAGAGACCGAGCTTGTGTTTTCCTCATCACTAATAACCGAGTGGGGCCAAGCTGTAATAAATATAATAACTCACCCAAACGTGGCTGAGTTATTAAAAATCCTTGACCTTTCGTGGCCTAATTGCCGTGACAGCTCAGGACCAGCTCGGGCCTCTCCCACCTCAGAGATTCCTGAGCACAGAGCTGTGAAAAGAACATTTTTCTGTTTTTTCCATGCCCATAAACCACGGGGGAGCTGAACCCCCATCCCCACTTGGCCCAGCAGTTGTGAAATTCCCTTCTCGCCGTGCGGGTCAGCCCAGACAAGCTGAGTATTTCTCCTTCTCTGGAATGTGAAATGCCCGCTTGTCTGGGCAGACAGCGAGCATCAGTGGCTGAGAATATGAGCAGGTAAAGAAATTCTGTGGCGCTGAGAGGGAGGCAGGTCCGGGGTTGGGAACGAGGAGTGTGTGACTCGTTCTCCAGGTGGGTCATTCCGAAATCCTCTCCTGCTCTGCTGGGGACAGAGAGTGGAGAATGGAGAGTGATCTCCATGGGGAGACTCAGTTCTGGAGTGGAGAGTGGAGAGTGGAGAATGGAGAATGATTTCCTTGGGGAGACTCAGTTCCAGAATGGAGAATGGAGAATGATCTCCTTGGGGAGACTCAGTTCTAGATTGGAGAATGGAAAATTTTCTCCGTGGAGAGACTCAGTCCTAGAATGGAGAATGGAGAATGATCTCTGTGGAGAGACTCAGTTCTGGAGTGGAGAATGGAGAATGGAGAATGATTTCCTTGGGGAGACTCAGTTCTAGAATGGAGAATGGAGAAAATTATCTCTGTGGAGAGACTCAGTTCTAAAATGGAGAATGATTTCCTTGGGGAGGCTCAGTTCTAGATTGGAGAATGGAAAATTATCTCCGTGGAGAGACTCAGTTCTAGGATGGAGAATGAGGAATTATCTCCTTGGGGACACTCAGTTCTAGAATGGAGAATGATCTCTGTGGAGAGACTCAGTTCTAGGATGGAGAATGGAAAATTATCTCCATGGGGAGACTCCGTTCTAGAATGGAGAATGGAGAATGGAGAATTTTCTCCATGGGGAGACTTGGTTCCAGAATGGAGACTGGAGAATTTTCTCCGTGGAGAGACTCAGTTCTAGAATGGAGAATGGAGAATGATCTCCATGGGGAGACTCAGTTC
>VZRL01000417.1:117191-164533 GCA_013397895.1 Origma solitaria | reverse complement strand
GGAACAATTCCTTCCCAGTATCTTGTCTAACTTTTCCCTCTCCCAGTTTGAAGCCATTCCCTGTGTCCTGTCACTCCATGTTCTTGTAAACAATGTAGTGTAGGCCTTCATGCTTGAACAGCGTTAAGCAACAAAAATAGCAAGAGTTTAATTACAATTTGACCTGGATGATGGCAAATGACTCCAGTCTATAATGCACTTCAGGTTTAAATTTTAATCCATGGCACCATTTAGTGAAAGATGGAACAAGATGATCTTTAAGGTCCTTTCCAAACCAAACCAAACCATTCTGTGGTTGATTTTGGGTGGTGCCAAAGTGAATTGGAATGTCTAATTTTTTTTTCCTTTCTGCTTTCAATGTTTTTGTACCAATTTTTGTGAATTACTCTCATTGGCCATTTATGAACAATTAACCTTTTTTGAGTGGCAATACTGATATTATAGTACTTGATACTTATATTTCTACTCTGCATTTTAATTTTTTTCCCCAGTTCAAATGACAGGAAAATAGCTGTCTACTCATGACCAGAAAACCTGACAATGTGACTGCACAAAAGATGAGTAGAGAATATGAACGACATCAGTCTTTGAAAGACAGAGAGAAAAGCATCCTTCACCTGTAGAAAACTGAAATGTATGATACATGCCTACTCCTGGCTCACAAAAGAGGCTTTATTTAGCCGTGGGAAATTCTGAAGTACGTAACACATCTCTATCAGCAAGCTGGCAGCATTTCAGAGAGAAATGGAGCGGGATCTGCTCGTGTATCTGGGCTGATAGCGCAGTTTAGCAGACAGAGCACCTAATTCAATCGCTGGGGGAAATGGTTTAAGCAGCGCTAAACCTCTTTCCCTGCTGCACTCTCTGAAAAGATATTACTGCTTCTGTGTGGTCTCATGTGCTGAGGAGAAGGATCAGGAGGTGAACGGGAGAATCCTGTATCTGACACGTTGATCCCTGTCTTCCTTCCTGTATTATTAGAGTGAAATGAAAGAAAGAAACTGTTCTACAGTTGGGTTTTTTTTTTTTAGACTTATTGGGCTGAGATACTCAACCTTCTTTTTTTTTGCTAGTCATAACGTTTCATCTGTATCAACTTAAGATGCTTTTCTTCAATCAGTACAAGAAAGGTCAATTACGGTAGAAAATGGAAAAACATCCATGAAGTGCAGTGGCTTGCAGAAACCAGTCCAAGCTAACTCAGAAATGAAGAGTGAACTTCCTCTGTTAAGTTTCAGAGTTTTGACTGAGCTTTGAAGACACTTCAGTTAAAGAGGCAAAAACAAAAATCATGATACCTGACATAAGGTAGAAAATTTCCTTTAGAAATACTGCCTAACCTTTCTTTTAAAAAAAAACCCCTAGTGGTAGAAAGTCTGCGGATTCTTCGTAAGATATGGCACCATTAAAAACTCATGATTTTCATCTAGTTAAACTAGGACATCCTATTTACAAACAAATTTCCTGACAAAACAAGCATCTGATTAGGTAGAAGATGCTGTACGTGAGCTTTAACTTCTCTTACTTGAAGATTTTTAATAGATTTTAGAACATATTCGGTTTGGGAGACATCTGAAAGTTCTTCCTTCCTTTGTGTTTTTAAACAGCGATATCACTGATAAGATTTATCCCTTCTTTTTCAAATGAGTTAATATATAGATACCCTCCATGCCTTCTACTAGTTTTTAAGTTCAATTTCTCCTGCAGTTGTCATTCTTACAGCATATTCATATGTCCAAGCTGATGTTTTTCGGGGCATAAACAATACTGCTTGGAAAATTATAGCTTCTTCACACTGAAAAAATGAACTGATTGGATTTATTCTTGTTTCAAGACTAATGAGAAAACTCCCGGACTTTCCACAAGTTAGATTATCCAGATCTTTTAATTCTTGTAAGAGACCAGGAGATGTGAACATAATCCACTGCAAAACACTGGTAAGGTCCTTTCCAAAGATTGATTGCATGAGGCAATCAAAATATTTACTAACTCAATGCAGTCACATTTTCATAATTTTTCTTTTTAATGACTCTCACTCTGTCAATAGTAGTTCTTGCTATCATTTCATTATTTCAAGTAATGGCAATGTACGAAAGGAGAAAAATTTGCATTCTTATCAAACATTGTACACCCTGTTCCTTAGACAAATGTTTGCCTCTCTTTGCACTTCAGAGTTTATAGTGGAAAGGGAGCTATGGGACTTCCGTTTCATGAATGAATGAAGAATTAGGGGAATCCCCTACAACAGCAAACTCTGATCAGTTTGCCTCTGAACTGAAAAGCAGCATCCCTGTGGTATAAATGTAAATGTGCACTATTGATTCCTGTACCACCCCCCCCCAAAAAAAAAAAACAAACTGATTTCTCAAAATTATCTTATTCCAGTTATGATTTTTCATCTCTTTCCTGGACAATTTCCAGCCTTTGTGGGATCCTAACGTGATGGGGTTTTTCTTAAAAACCATTGCTGTTCTTGAGGATATCTTTGTGTTGTCTCCTCACTTGCTAGGGCAGTGTTAAAGGCTCATTACGGTTATAAGCTGGTAATTAATTGTGACCTTCAGAGACAAAATTAATGTAGCTGACAGGTGTATTGTCTGTAGAAATGGAGATAAAGAAAGTCTCTGCCACCTCTAGGGAGAGAGAGACAATCAGGGAACACAAGAGCTCCGTTCTGAGCCTGAAACGGGAGATTTGGGGATTCTTCTGTTTTTCTTAGCAAAACTCAAGAAAGAAGTCTTGGTGGGGGAGGAAGAGTTGTAGGACATTCATCTTAAGCATGGTTTTGGGAGCTGGCAATGAGGATTAAAAAGAAGAGTTCTACAACCCTGGCCCAAAGGAACAGCCCAGAGAGCTTTAAAATAAATAGCCTTGTGATCCTTTCTATAAGCTGAAACAGCTGGAAGATACATAAATCTGATATTTCTATGAATTTTAATAGCCTTTTGAAAATGCTACCACAGGGTGTTTGTGGGCATACAAGTAATCTCACATTCAGGATTGCTTTCATCCTGTATAATACCTGCCCAAGAAAATGTGTGTTGTTCCTGACAAGGACTAATACTTTTTTCCATTTTTGATGGGCGACTCTTAAAACTGTCTCAAAACTCAGATGTTGATTTAGTTTTGGGTCACTATTTGTGTGAAAGATTAACACTGCGCTGAAGAGTTCTGCAAGCTCTTGTTGTTACAGAAAGCCTTGGCTCAGCAGAAAACAAATTGGAACCTCAGTGCTCTGAATTCTCCAGTCAATGTGATAAATGTTTGAAATTTATTGACTGTGAATGTATAAGTGCTAAGGATTGAATTTGGGGGAAGTACTAAAAGGACTCCAGAATGAGTGCAGACATAGGCAGCAGAAATGGTATTTTACACAAACATGCACCTATTGTTCACGTGCGTTTTCCCCCCATAACATTTTCGATAACCTGAGCAAACCAGAGTGATCTTGAAAGAACAAAGAACATCTGTAGAAACTGAAGATGCAGTAGCACCTACCAATATTGATTTTTTTTTTTTTTAAATTTAAAATACAGTGTTTTTTCTCTAAGTAGAGGACACCTAACTAAAGAAGCTTAGGGAAGACCATGAGGAAGGAATGAAAGAGCAAATCACAGCGGTGGCAACTGATTGGATTCTATTTTCAAAGTGCAAATGTAAATTCATTAAACATGACTTATGCATACCAATTGCTGATATTTTTTTCTAAAAATGCATGGAAAATGCCATAAATATCTTCACAGAGAATCATAGAATCACAGAATATTCCGAGCTGGAAGGGTTGATCACAAGGATCATCTACTCCATCTCCTGGCCCTGCACTAAATGTGGAGCTAGGGCATTTCCAGGAAGAAAGGAAATTTTGCTCCTATTTCTGCAAAATGCCACTTTCCACAAGTGCTGCTTTTTGCAATTATTGACTCTCTGTGCACAGAAATAAAGAGTACCAAGGGGTTTTATGAAAGCATTGCATCAGAAGATAAAGTTTGTGGATTCCCTCTGCGTTACACATGGCAGTGCCTGCAGATGTCCCTTTTTAAAATACGTTTTAAAATGTGCAATAGGAAACCACTTTTTTATCTGTATTTCAGATGAACTAATAGAACATATCTGTGGACACTCTCATTTACACTCAGTTGTGAATAAATCGGTATCTGCAGAGGACATTGCTAAATAGGCATATTGGAAACTTTGAAAGCTTTTGAGCTCCTGTAAAATTTTTTCCACCTCCTAACTGTAAAAGAAAATCAATATTGTCTAATGGATACTCTTGGATACGTTTGAAGCCGGAATGAGAATGTGAAAAATTTGATCTTTTAACCATCTCATTCTGCTTAAGAAATGCTCCAAAATAATTAATTTCTTCCCATACTGGGCATGCTGCCATATTTTCAAAGCACATGACATTATGACGTGTTCAAATCTCTTTTTTTGTGTAGGCTGGACTAAAAATTCTTTCTAATGCTTTCTAAATCTAATAGTTTGTTAAATACTTGTTCAAATATTGCATTTCTGTTTGGTTTGGTTTTTTTTGATTTTTGGGTGGTTTTTCAGTATTGAGAATAGCTGTTAAGAGATCAATGAATCAACATCAAAATTTAAATATTAAGAAGTCATTCAATAGGAAAACAAAATTAAGTAATCTGTAGAGGAGCTTTAATTCTGTGAGTCCTAGTAGCTGTCTAATAAAACAACAATATGTCTAGTTGCAGAGGTAAAATAAACCTTGATTTCATTATATTCTGTACTGGAAAATGAGCTAGAATATACTCCATAAAGTTTAAAAATGCAATTATATAACTTGGTAGGT
The DNA here is from genome assembly GCA_013397895.1 of Origma solitaria. Taxonomy (NCBI): domain Eukaryota; kingdom Metazoa; phylum Chordata; class Aves; order Passeriformes; family Acanthizidae; genus Origma; species Origma solitaria. Next base: position 159,723 of record VZRL01000417.1, on the reverse strand, counting down.
GCCAAATATTTTAAGAAATATAAAAGCTGCAAGAAGGTACCTACAGAAAATTTCAAGGAGCATTTGAAGTTCTAGAGAAAAGTGAACTTGAAGAGGGTTTATACTCTCAAGTCTAAAAATGTATTTTACCATGGTGATATGGTGGGTTTTGTGTATTCTTTTAATAATAATATTAATAAAAATTAGTTTGGTGAAGAGGCATGAAACCAAATCTGCAAAGGGAAATCACAGATGTATATCCTCTACTGCTTTTGGTTACAAAGACTCTTAAAAAAAAATCATTAAAAAATTTAAAGGATCAGGAGACCTGTAAGATCCAGTCAAAAACTGAGACTCTTCCATTCACTTCAATACAGACAACTTTAATTAGGTGATTACCGCTAATTGTTGATGGTGAGGGGTGTGGCTGTGTGAATGTTGACATGTGTCCCGTATTTCAGACAGCACAAGGTTTCATTTAACCCAAATTTCTCAGGGTTTTTATTTAGGCAGTCCTGTACTTGACCTGTCCAAGGCATTGACGACACTCTTCCATGGAACCTCACTGCTCATTTGGGGAAACTGAGGCAGATCTGAGCAGGATGGGGCACAGATGCAAGAACACAGGGTACAGAGGTGGTGGAGGGGTGACTTCTGACAGAAATGAGTACAGTCAGCTGCAAAGACACAAAATAAACAGTGTTAATAATCCTCTTTTTCTGATAGTGAGAAGAGATTAAAATTAATTTCTTTGGTTAGGAACTGGATTAGGAGCTGATTAAGCAAACAGTAAGTTTCCTTTGCTCCCCACTTCTGCCTTCCTAAAACAAAAATTGTCTCACTGGGAGACACAGGGAAATGTGAAAATTATCCACACAGGTACCAAAGGCTTTCCTAAAATAAGAGCTTTTCCTGTAATTCAACAGGGAAATCTTCTAAGAGCCTATAATAAAATTAGACCAAAAAAAAAAAAAAAAAAAAAAGGTACACGTGGAAATTGCTTGTTTAAAGGGAATTTTTGGTTAATGTTGATCTTATTCTAGAACAGAAATAAGATGTTTTGTTTTGCATCTTACAGGTTCTCAAGGGTGACAACATGACAACTGGAGTAAAACTGGGGAGGTTTTTCACCTCAGGAAAGATGCATGTGGTACATTATCTTCAGGCACAGCTCTAAAAAGGGATGAATTCCCATTTTTAACTACTCCTGAGGCATTACTTAAGCCTTAAATCTGTGGGGTGATATCTCAGCTGCAGCACCCCAGAAGCTGCACAAATCTGAGGGACCAACATCTTCTGTGCAGCTCAAGTTCTCATTGCGTTCAGCTCTGTATCTAAATGATATTAAAAGGATCAGGTGCTTCTTTTCCCCCTGTCAGAGGCAGAGCCAGGAAAGAAGAGTGTCTGAGTGCATTTGAAGGAATGGGACCCTGCCCTTAAGGAAGAGACAGATCAGGAGGAGGGTAGTGCTACTGGCACGGTTAGACATGAGCACCGAGGATGTTTCTCTTCTCCAAGTGACCAGATGTGTCCACAATGGTCGATAATAGAGTAATTTAAAAGGGAAAACCATAATTTTCAGGCTGCCCCAAAAGCTGAATTTTTTGTCTTGTCAGTCGAGACATACCTTTGTGGATTTTTCTAGTCCTACACAAGGCTTTTTCTTCAAAGTCTGCACGAGTGCTCAATTTATCAAGACTGATGGATATTTTTCTTGAGGGAATTCTTCCCTGTGTATCAAACTGGCATAAGTGCAAAGTGGGTAACTACTGTAGTTGCCTTCTTTTACAGCAAAAAGAGGTCTTTTAACCTTCCTCTCTTAGTTAACATCCAGAATATTTCACTGTGTAAACTATTGCCCCCTTTAGAAATATGGGTGCACATTTCAGAAAACTTTGTGGATATGCCCAGACAAGAGGCTAAGCACAGGTTACCCTCAGCTGCTTTTGGTTACAGATATTTTTCAGTTTGAATACAGAGAGAAAACTCAGCTAAATCAAAAAGACACTGCACTCATAACTTCTATTAATCTTTGCTTCCACTTATAAAGAAATCAGGGCAAATGCAACCTGTGGATGGTGGTGCAGGAAATGCTCGCGATACATTCTTATGTGAAGGCATGGGATTCCCATTGCTGGAACTGTTTTCAAATTTAGCCTGCAGACACTCATTTGATTCTTTGATCTGCAGATTGTTTTCTCTACCTGCCCACCTGAGACAGTTTGCTTATGTCACTCTGATTGCATAAAACAGTCAGGGTGTACAAGCTTTTAAAAGCAGAGACTTTTAAATTCCCTCCTGAGCTTAAAAAGTCATTATGATAATGTGTCATAAAGTATTTGGTGAAACTAAAAGACATTTCAAAGCTTGTTTGGTCAGTTCTGTTTCTGGCCTGCGAGCCCGAAATTTTGGGTGACCTTTCTAAAAAGACCTCACAGCCAGAAGTCTTGCACGTTCAAATGATGAGCTGGTGCTGTGGTTTGACATCTCGTGCTGTAGCTGGAACACAAAATACAAGCTCTGTCAACACAGCGCTCAAGAGCACGCTGTAATGTGACAACATGTGAATATGAATACCAATTGCTACCCATATTGTGAACCAAATTTTGCCATCTGGTGCAGCTACACCACTTTGCTGAACTGAATGGGGGAGAGAGTGGGTGTGTGAGACAAAAGAAGGAGCAGTAATTAATGTGCATTAACACTCATTGCTTCTTCTTCTGCATGTTGTTTGCAAATGGATTGTAAAATTCACCACTAAGGGTTATTCAAAAATATTCATTAATTTCTATGTGGAATTTTCTCTTTCATGTCTAGTGCACAAAGACTTTGCTATAAATATTCATAATTCAGAGTGTGTTGACTGGTTACATAAGTCATGTGATATTACTTCTGCTTTCTTCTGGTTAATTTATGTAAATAGCAAGTACAAGAAGAATGGCAAATTTCAAATGTTAGAACTAAATGTGGAGCTCAGGATTAGCATGTGGGAAATCGGCTTTTTTCTTGCAAACATGCATTGAAAAAGACAGAACAGAGTTTTCAAGAGCATATGAGTAATTTGGAGTATATTTCTAAGAATATCAATAGGTCTTGTCCTAAGTTTCTTATGGGATTTTGAAAACTAATTTAAATATTTATGGGAGGGAATATATAATATCTGAATTTGAAAAAAAGCCTCTGATTTTTTTTTTATTTTTTTTTTCCTGAAAAGTACCTCTGGAAAAAAGAAATGGGTTCAAATTAAAGAAAACTGGAAAGCTATAACTGTAGGGAAATTATTGGGATACATGTGGGTACTGCCTAGATGGAATATGGTGGATTTTTTTAGCTGATAAGCCACAGAGAAGCTGTCAACTATGGGAGGTAAAAGAAGCCAGCAACCATGGCAAAATCACTCCCTTTAGAGGTAATGCTGGCATGGACACCCATTCTCAAAGTTACTTCAGATGAAAAATTGACAAGGACCTGCATCCCGCAATCACCTCAGATAGAACACTGATGTGGACCTCCACCCCAAAATTGTCTCAGATGTAATATTGACATGGACATCCATCCCAAAATTACTCAGATGTCACACTGCCATGGACATCCACCCCAAAATTATCTCAGATATAATACTGACATGGATCTCCACCCCAAAATCACCTCAGATGTAATTCTGACATGGACATCTATCCCAAAATTACTGGACTCCAAGGTACCACTCCCCACTGATCATGGTGAATGACGAGAGTCACTCAAGCTCCACTTAAATATAAAGAAATTGTATAAAAGAAAGTTAAGAATGGTGAAAAATCCCAGCTCAGCTTCTGTGCTCAGTGGACAGTCTGTTTAATAAATCCTGAAGATACCAGCAAAGACATTTGAATTCTTCATGTCCTTTCTTTAAATGTTACAGCTTGGGAGCTTTTGTCAAGAGAATAAAATATGCGGATATGGATAAAGAAACAGCCCAGGTCTTTCCCATCCTTGGTAAGGACACCAACATTTTTGGTTTGGTTTTGGGTTTGGACTTTGTTTGGTTTAAAATATTTCTTTAGTTTTCAGTTCAGGTGATGAGTTAAAAAGTTGTCCATTTAACCTTTTTTAAATATTCTTCTGCATGGTGACTTGTCCCTTTACTGTATTGTGAAAGATTTGGCAAAAATTTTAGTTTGCAGTAATTTCTCTTAGAAGGCTGTTATTACTTTTGAAAGTGAACAAACAAACGAACAAACAAACAAAAAAAAAAACCCAAACATTTTCACATCTCATACTACTGCACATTTGGTTATGATTCTTTTATTTCTTGTGTATAGCTGCCAGGGTTGCTTTGTTTTTTTTCTCCTCATCTTATTAGTTTTAGAATATTTTTATTATTCTACTACTACTACTACTATAATAATAATAACAATAATAGTAATAATAGTAATAATAATAATAATAATAATAATAGAATGCCTTCCTGTTTTGAGCTCACAGATATCTCTAATCTGTGTATTTTTTCCCCCTAGAGGGACTGTGTAGGGCCCAGTCCACAACTTCAAGGAAATTTATGCAGAAGTACAAAGTGTGAGGGTAGGAATACATTGCTGATAGCTGTAATGGACAGCCATAATTATATTATTCATATTTTTATATGCTTTGTATTCTTTATATAATTTCACAGTGAAAATAAAAGCTCTGGCTTGTAAAAGAGTATTTAAGAGGAAATATGTGGCAACAGAAAAACGATAAAGCTGAGGTGTTATGTGATGTAATCACCAAACCAATTATCTGAGGAGAATATCACAGAATGTATGAGACAATATTTGGATAAGCGATTTTTTATTGCATTTACATTTCTTTTATGTTTTCCCAGTTGTTGGTAATGCTGCCTGTCCTATATGGCCCATTAACATATTTCCACAAAACTTTAAGTATTTTAACTAAGCAAATGTACTATTATACTGTTTTAAGGAGGTCCAAATGCTTTTTTAAGATATTATTTCATTTTAGTTTTGCTTTTTATGTTTAATGCTGACAAGACTTTTGTACAAATTGCTCCTTTCTATCAATATGACTGTATTTTTAATTTGATGGGGTTTTTTGAAACACATTTCAATGCATGAATGCATATTAATGATCATATTACTGGGTTGGCTACACTTTTATAAAGAGCCCCAAATTGAGCAGTATTATTGTAAGATTAATTGCAGAGTAGGCACAAGAAATGTTTGTTTGTATTTCTGAATATTTTTTCTTTTAATTTTGTTTTTTTTTTCCTTGTTGCTTTTCCCAGTGCAAATTATATGTTGAGCTGCATGTAATGTTTGAATGCATTTTGAAAGAAAAATGCATTGCAATTCTGGGAAATGTCCACCTTTGCCAGCAGATCCGAAAGATGAAATAATGACTCCAAATTCTCAAACATTGTCTTGAAGAAATAGTAATAGTTTTAAGTTAGAAAAAGAATTAATTTTGATACAAAGTCAGTAACCCAGAAAAACTATGTGCACAAAAAAACCAAAATAATAAAAGTTGTTATAATATTACAGTAATTAAAAATATGTTTGGTGCAGACCTCAGGAGGTCATTGTGTTCATCCTCTTGCTCCAATACAGAGCTGTAGGCCCTGATATCTTTCTTTCTTTCATGCTTTCACTTTATGACACTGAATAACCACTTGAAAGGCTTTGCCGCCATAAAATTCATAGTTTTAATTAAGGAGAGGTATAGAAGAAATGTGGCTGTGTTTTATTCTACTGATTTGTTTGAAGAAAAATAGCAAATTTGGATGAAAAAATTGTTTCTTTTCGAGGAGAAACATTTTCCACAGGGCCATTGAAGTAGAGCAAACTCAAGACGGAAGTTTTGTTTGCAGCACTTCAGTGGGGCTGTGCTCTGAAACAGTAAGGGAAAGGTAAAAGGAGAATAGTTTTGTTTATAAATTGCTGAAGTCCCAATCACCTTTTTACTCTCTTGATATGTTGCTGCATAAAGGGAACGTAACTTTGGGGACAGCTAGGATAATTAAGAGCCAGATGCTCCTATGGTTCATGAAATTAACTTGCTCAATAAGGATTTAAAGACCTGCAAATGAACCCTAAAATAATAAGGACAGCAAAACAAAACTTTTTCCTCTATAGCCAAATTATAAATATTATTTAGAATTTTGTGTCCATTCAGTTGTTCTCTTGGAGCAGGAACCCTCTCTGTCTGTGTGAGTTTTATTTCTGAAATCAGAAATGTGCTGGCAACAGAAATGTTTTTACATGAGCCAGACTGTAGGTTTTGATGTTGAAGTTGCAAAACTACTGCTTTATGTAACTGAGAATTTTGATTTCTATTGCAGAAACCAGTTTGGGTTTTGTGTGTGTGTGTTGTGTTTGTTTCTTTGTTTTGTTCGATCTTTTTTGTTTGGTTTTTTTTTTCCCAAATGGACAACGTGGGGATTGGGCTCAGCATGGACATGATAGTCTTGGCGATCTTTTCCAACCTAAATAAATTATCCTGTGTTTCTATGTGATATCTACATCATATATATATATATTAAAAAAAGTATATACATAAAATTAGTATCTATATATCTATATCTATATCTATATATTTTTATATATTTATGTATTTGTCTATATCTGTACCTCTCTATATCTGTATTTTCTATCGTTATATCTGTATCCATCTATAACAGTATTTATCTGTATATTCTCTGTATATCCATATATCTCTCTGTATATCCATATCTATATCTATCTATCTAGCTATCTCTGTATAATCTGTATCTTTATCTATAATGGTATTTCTGATTCTACTGCCAATTTATTGTATTACTTCATGACATGACATGGAAGCTGTACAAAGAATTTTTCTCCTAATTTGGCTCCAAATCCCTGGAAAGTTTTTCTGTGTGTCACACAACTGACCCCTAACCACCTGCAAAACCCAGCAATGGCTCACATCTCTAAATTCTGTCTTATTTACTAGATTTGAGTGTTTATTCGTGTCTGCTTTGATAAGCTAGACAAATCTAACTGTATATCATAACTCTCGTGTTACGCCTTGCCTCTTGTAATAACTATTCATGTCATATATATTCTGTGCAGTCTTTGGTCCTGCTGCTATAATTTGATATTAATAAAAAAGGGATACTTAGTATTATTAATAGAAAACATACCTGTCTGTTTTGCTTCTAAAACTGGATTGTCACCATGACCAGTGGCCATTTCTATGCTTCATCCAAGAAGAAATAGGCATATATTGGCAATTGCCGATGTCTTACCAATAAATTTTTTATTGGGAGTACCTGTTGCATGTAAGAACTTCCTCAAAAATTGGTGCTGAAGTTTGTCTTTTATCAGTGCCATTAGAGGTAAGAGTTTTGGCAGCATGGTAGGACTGTCAGCAGAAGTTTGAGAAATAGATTTTGAATCAAATGACTGACAGGGCTGTGTTTTTGTAGTGGTGGGAATGAGTGAAGGTCCCTCTTGAGTAAACAAACTGAGAAATATTCAGGGAAGCATTCTGCATTTTTAAACTCATGGAAAACTTTCTACAAAAAAAATAAATAAAAAGTATCTACAAAAAACTGCTTTTTAACTGAGAATGTTTCTGAACGATAAGGAAATTAAGTAAGGAAAATGTATGTAGTATTCCTGGTTTTGTTTTATTAGAACTTTTAATGATACCTTAAGTAAAGTAATCCTGTAAAAATGTCTGTTTTATTTACTTCTCGTGCTTAACATGTCGCTCTTATCTGTGCCCGAGGAGCCAAATGGTGAAATAAAATAAAAGATGGCCTTGGAGAAAAGCATTGTAGTTTGCTGAATAGTGCTAAGGGAAATTGTAATGAGAAAGCATTGTATTTATAGCAGAATTTACTTGGCTAATCTGGCAAATACTTTTCTATTTGAAACAGTTCCTTAAAGCAGTCCCTCCAGCAGCCTTTGAATCCCTCCTGAATTTCTGCAGGGCCAATTTCCATCAATACTCACACAATTTTCTGAAGCACCTTCACAATATCGGTCTGGGAGACAACGTGCACAAACTGGAAGGTTTGCATTTTTGGAACGAAAGCATTTGGCAGAAAATAAAATAGTATATATGTACACCTGATGTTTGAAATAATTTCTGACTTCCTAGATGGAGAAATGTGTCAGTTTCCAATCACTCCTGAATTTTCTGGCTGTATATTAACCTCCAGAACTTCTAAACTATTGCTCATTTCTTAACCATACTGGTTCAGTTCCAGGTTTCCACCACATTTTGATGTCTTTCAAGGAGGTCAAATGAGTCAAATCATCCCAAATGTTAAGACTTTTGAGTTTTCCATTACTGAAAGACATCTTCATTAATTATTTGGGATGATTATATTTTCTGCTACAGTTTATTCCTCAATAGAAATAATGTTTCTTTCCTACCACTTAAGTTTGTTTATTAGACTTGTCAGTAAAACTTTACAGGAACAAAAACAAAACCAAACCAAACCAAACCAAAACCAAACAAAACAAAACAACAAAAAACACAAACAAAAAGCCAAAACCAAAACAAAAAAACCCCGAACAAATAAATAAAAACCTTGAAAAAGACACATGATTTCTTTTATTGAAAGAGTTCTTCCTCCTCCTGTGCTGCCACTTTGATTTCCTGAACTCCCTCCAGCTTTATTGAGGTGATGTTTTAGAGAAAAAGCCAGACCAATCAGAGTCAAAATATAATATGGGTTTTCTTGTTTACATGGATTACACTTACTAGTCCTGGAGTGTGGGCTCTCACCTGCATTCATCACATCCCTTCTGTGAAAAAAGGTCTGAACCCATGTCAGCAGCAATTATTGGGTGTGCCACCATATTTTTCAACTTTTAAATTCTAGTTTTTAAAATGATTGTTTTCATGGCTTTCATTTTGGGGTTTTTGGGGGAGTTTTTTTTTGGTTGCAAATATTTTTCTTATTAAAAAAATCCATCTCACAAAACGAAGGTGTTCTTTTTTTTCTTTCGTGATTTATCATCACAGTATAAATATCCACATCCCACATTTTAAATCTAGAGGTGAAAGACTCTCTTTAATTTGTTGTTGTCACACAATCGGTAGCAAATATGCACGAGATTTATTCTCAGCTACTTCTAATTACCAAGTAGGATGAATCTAAAACCAGAAACTTGTCCCCACCGAAGCCTGAATTACCTCTCCATGACTAAATTTACAGCTCATGTTAAATTCTTCACCTCCAGAAAAAAGAAAATGCTCCTTTTTTATTTTATACCAGTGCCTTCTTCCATTTTACTTCAAGGTATCCAGTAGGAAAACAACATAATGTACTTTAAAAATTAATTGTGATGTATCAAGACCCTTGAGAGCTGCTGCTGTTCATGGCTTATTTCACTTAATCTGTTCACTTTATAGAACTTAATTTGTTCATCTTTAGGCTTATTTGTTCAATTTAATATTCAGAATTGAAATCTGTACGTGATATTCCTTGACGAAAAATATTTGACTCAAATTCTCAGCATTAAGAAATTGCTGAAACATTTTATTGTTGCTGTTTCATAGGTATTGAAGTCTATCCAGTCAAGGGCTCGATTCCTTGTAATATTTATGAGTCTTGGGAACTCTTGTATCCACATTTCCTATAACTGTGCTTTGATGAAAGTAAAAAGTTATAAAGTTACATGTAAGGAGATGCTTTTAGCTATGATATTGCAGTAAAAAGTATCACATAATGCTACTCTGAATGAGACTTTTAAAAAATAGGACAATTTCAGCAGTAGAAGAGGAAATGTGTGATTTGCCAGAGAATGGCAAAAAAAAAAAAAAAAATTGTTCTTTCACTGTCTGAGAAGGAAAAGAAAAGGGACTGTGAGAATATTCTAGATAGCAGCAAGGCACTGATTCAGCAGAAGGTAATGTCAAAGTATTTTTTGTGTTAAAATTACTATCATATCATTATTAGTGCATTTCACAGATTGCTAAATTTCTTTACCTTTTAGAAACCAGTCTTTAAAATCCTCCTGCAGGTTAAGACAGTATAAATTACCCAGCACCTTCACATCATTTTTCTACCAAGCTTTTTTCCACCAAGCATTCTGCTCAGCTGCTCATCAGCTTCAATGAATTCCATGAGAAAAAATCAAAACAGAACAAAGCAAAGAAAATCAAAAGCAACACCAAAAAGCCAAAAATCCTTCAGCCCATCAGGAACATATAAAACTATTTTCAATTATCTTCATGATTGACATAAGATGCTAACATGGTTACATTTTCTGTTCACATCAGAGCTTTTACCAGGTGAGCAGACCAGGGGGATTTTGTTGCTTTGCACTTTCTCTGATGCTCAGGAATTCTTCACTCAGCTCTGGCCATTCCAGTGTTCACAGATTCTGTGAGATGCTGCCTGCCCCCCCTTTTTCCTTCTCCACTGCTTCCAGATCTACAGCTAATTTTTAGGAAAACTACAGAATGTATTAATCAATTAAACACAGGGTAATGACGAGGTCAAAGTGATACAAAGCTCTGATGTGGAATGTATCAGGTGCCTCACAGGTGTCTCTATCTCTAGCTAAGAAAAGGGAGAAGAAAAAAAGATTAAATCACGTCTGAGTTCAGCTAATAAAAGAATCAGATTTGTCATTAAAATGTGTTAATTTGATAAAGGGGGAACACCCTCTTGCTGCTGGACTTCAGTGACTGAAAACATTTCAGATGGCATCAAAAGGTGCATTTGTAATAAAGTCTTGTAAAATTCCCATTCATTTAAGTGGTTTCAAGTTTTCTGGTCTGCACAGAGGCATTTTCTCTCAGATCATTTTAACTTTATGGACAAATGTTTCAGAGTAGGAAATGCCTCATTCAGCAGATAACAGTTCACAGATACCAGATTTTTTGAGTCCATGCAAGAGCTGCCATGCGGCAGAGAAAGTTAATTCCTACTTTAGCAACACCAGATCACCACTTTGTCAATATACTTGACTGGTGTTTGGTGGAATTTTCCCAAATAATCAATTAAAGCACAATTTTGCCTCTTCCCTTAAATTTTGCAGCCAGAGGTGCTGGTTTACAGCTGTCAGCTGAGGAAAATATTCCCTATGGTGCAAGGGTTACGACAAAGGAAAAGTTTGTTCTTTGTTCTACTACTGTGAGTCTTACAGAGTTGACTTTAATGCTATGAATCACTCTTTCACTTTGAGTAAGAAATCTGTCTTGTGGGTGGAAAAATAAATTTGTTTCCTGCTCTCATTGGTTCGCCCTCTTGGCTGGCTGACAATTCTCCCTATCGTGACATGTTGTAGGTTGCTTCAAAAACTCACTAAGGAGATGGATGTGATAAGAATATAAATACACCAGAGCTTGTTGTCATCCTTAACAATCCTGTATTCCAGATTAAACCTGTTATTTTTATCTTAGTTTATCATTCCTTTAGAGAAAATATGGTTAGCACAGGCACAGGATTGCCCATGGGTTTACAATTTGCAGGCAAATTAAGGGTGTACATTTCTAGATATTTAAACATTCCCTGTGCCCACTCTTTCTTAAATTTAAATTACAAATCTGCTTTATGATTATAACCCCCGCCAGTGTGTACATTGCCAAGTTCACTCAGCTGTGCCACACATGCAACTCTCAGTGCGTCTTCTGGGCCTTTCAGAGGTAGCAGCTTCTACCACAGCTAAATTAAGTGTAACTGCCATCTTTTCATCCCAGATTTGGGGTTTCATTTTCATATCCTGCCTCTCAATCAAAAAAAATAGACCTCTGAAAATTACTCATGTCAATTATAGACAATATTGTAAAACTGTTTAAATCTTTGGATTTATAAAATAACGAAGATGGGTGATTTACCTTGAAATTATTTTCAAGAACATTCTTCCCCTCCACTCAGAAGTAGAATTTAGATATTTTAATATAATTTGGAATATACCAAAGTTTAAGGAAAGTTTAAAACCTGTATTAAAAATTGAAGGCAGTTCCTGTCAATCACAACTTTCACTGGATAGTCCATAATTCCACATCAAATTCCAAATTGTACTCTTGATGTGTCTCTAGCAGCAAAAATATGTCTGAAAAAAAGATTCAGCAAAAGTCTATTTTGTTACAGAAAGTATTCTGATATCTACACAACTGTGCATGCAGTATGTGCACAAATCCAATGATTCTTTTGAAATTTTCAAATACTTTCTTTTTCAGAGAAGCATTTTACTCCTCAAGCCTCCGGTCAAGATATTTTATCTGTTCTATGTTTTTGTGATACTTTTTTTACGTGAGTAAAACATCTCCTCATTCACCTGGGGTCTGAAACTTTGCATGTTTAGCATTTTAGAAACTGAGTCTTTAATGTTTGATGCACCAAAGGACAATAGCCTAGGAGCTCTAGCATACAAATCTGAGTTATTTTTAAATAGAGAAAAAACCCTTACAGTCACAATGCTGTAAAACATTAGTAAAGACTTTTTTCTCTCTCAAAATAAGTGTTCATTTATTTATTTGTTTGTTTGTTTGTTTGTTTGTTTGTTTTTTTATTTATTGGGCTGAAGGGAGGGGTAGGAAGCCTATGTCACAGAAATTAAGGATTTTTTTAAAGAGGTTTTTTTTAAAAAAGTTTTTTTGTGGGTTTTTGGGGGGGTTTGGGTGGGTTGTTTGGTTTTTTGGGGGGGTTTTCTTGGTACGTAGATAGACTATATGATTCCTTTGTCAGAAACAAAAATATTGAAATATTTTTATTTTTTCAGAAAAGGCTAGATGTACCCTGTGGTTTGTCTTTGGCTCATCCTGCTGAAATTGCTTTCTGTTGCAGAAGGCTGGATTGATATTTGCTCAGGTTTAAATCCCTCCCACATGCTTTTCTTGCTCTGTCTCTTGCACCCTGGTGGAGTGAATAATCGTGGTTTTGATGAATCTGTTTCGAGGGCGTTCTTTCCAGTGCTTGACTAAGCGCTGAGCGCAGCAGTCACACACATAATCTGTACAAAGGGCTTTCCCAGCTGAGTTTCTGCTCGAGTCCATGGATCAAATACATCATTTGAAGCATAAAAACAGCAAGAAGGATTGCCAGTGCTTTGTGCTTGTTTAAAACAAAAAATATTAACCCATAGGCTGCACTGGAGTGTTGTTGGTGTCCCTCAATTATAATAATTTCCTTGCTGAAATGGTAAATTCTGAGGGCTGAGTAATGTAAAACAGATTGCAATAAACACGAGATGTGGGAGTCTGCTGGTGTGACTTAAATGAGTCTGTCAGCTCATTTGCTCTTTAAATGCTATTGCTCATCTGATTTTTTTGAATTTCGTGCAAAAGCGTTGAAGTTTGTGCTTGAGGAGTTCTGCCAAATCAGATTCTGCAGGGTCACGGAATTTCAGAAACATTCGCAGCCAAAATGATGTCTCGTCTGTCAATTATTTAAACTTTTATCAGCATGGACCGTCCAATGGTTGATGCCAATTATTAATGCAGCATTTTTTAACGTGGACTTAGCATTACTAAAAGATTCTGTTCTACTGAACAGAAGTTGTTGCACGTTGCCTACATATCTATATCTTTTCAAAGCCTACAACATTAAAAAAAAGTACTTTTCTGTTTCAGAATGCTTCATAATAAAAGCTTCCATACATTTGTGAAACATGTTTAACATTTCAGGGAAAAAAATGTGAAGAATGATGTGTTTCTGTATTCTTTCTCCTTTTATCTGCTAGGTTCTCAAGCAAATATTCACACCTGACTTGGAATTCTTCCCTTGCCAACAAAATTCAAAGTTGGTACTTACCCAGCTTTTCCAAAAAAATTCAAACACAGCTTGAATTTTATCTGTACTTGGTAAGAATGAACTGGAGGGCCTCTCTTGATTCCTTTAAGTAATTTGGGGTTTTAACAGTTATATTGTTTGTGTAGAAAGTAGGTATTAACACATCAGAAAGAATCAAATTACTAGTGTTCCATATATTTTCTGTTTGACCTTATACACATGGACCACACGTGGGTGTATGAATATTATCAACCCTGTAAAAGTACACATATTTTAAAATATTTCTCTTCTGACCAGTGATGATCTCAAATCCAGCGGTCCTTGGTGTCCCTTCCAACCTGGAATTCTCCTCTTAGAAGATTCTCCTCTTCCCTCAGGAATTCTTCACACTTATTTCTCTCTCCTCTTCATTACGAACAGATGAAATAAGATTTAATTGATCTTATGTCTTCCACCTCATCCTGTTCCTTTAGACTATAAAGGCACAAATGTAATTTTCAAGCTCATAAAAAACTCATTAGGCAACATTAGATATACTTAGATTGGGCATCCAACATTAATTTTTTTTTTTTCTTTTTTTTGTCTTACTCAACATTACATGTTTGGGGGTTTTTTGTGGGTAAACATATGGACCAGGCAACATTATCTGACTTTACGTTGGATTTTTACCTAAAGTCTTCTTTCCTTACATGTGTATTTTGCCATGGTTACATTGAGCTGGTCCTGCTGTATTCACCTAGGCACTATAAAACTTTGAAAAGCAGTATTTGAAAATTTTCCTCATTTTTGGCTTCTGCTGACATGCAGATTGTCATGATTTTTGGGAAAAGAAAGTCCCAAAATCCATGTCTGATTCAGGTTCCTGTGGTTTGTGTTTGTCTGTGACTGTGCTCTTTTAGAAAAGTAGTATTTGCCAAAAATAGAAATAGCCAAAGAAAGGTGTGGACAGTTATCTTAGCCATCAGTGCTGGCTCCCCCAAGTCATCTCTGTGTCTTCCCACATGCAGAGTGATTCTGCAAGGGACCTGAACATTTTGAACCAATCTGAGCAGGTTTTCTCTTTTTTTTTTTCTTTCCCAAGTAAAATGCCTCATGGATCCACAGCCAGAGAGTCTCTCAACCCCATTGTTTCAGAATTATTGATTCCATCCTGCCTTCATCTAACATAAAGCTCTCAAAGCACTAAACTGGAAGCATGAAAGAGAGTAAATTTGAGAGGGTAAAGGAGAAAGAAAGTTTTGAGGATGAATAATTTTTTTCGGTATTTTTTTCCCCCATATCAGACAGATTCAATGGTCACTTTAGTATTCATTAGTTAAAGGCTTCATCTCCCCCTGCTAATGAGCTTCTGCAGTTCATAAGATATTCTAGATACTGCTTGTTTGGGCATTATTTCTGGGCGTAACAGCAAAAACTTTTTAGGTGTTTGTAATTAGAGTTCATCATCATTAGTCACCACAAGTAGTATAAACACTGTTTTCAGTGTCCTTCATGAAGTTTAAGTCTGTTTTGACCTTCTGTGTGTCTTCTCTATGTTACAAATTTGTGTTCTGTGGTCTAAATTACATGAATGCTCATGAATACTCAGCAACTTCTTTTTGTCCTGTCTTTCCATTTTTATCATTACATCTGCTGTTTGTCCTGCGGTGTTTTCTCAACCAGTAGAGCAAAATTTTTAGTATAGATAATACACATGCAGAGATGTTGTGGAGGTGTTTATGGAATAGAAAGAAAGAAAGTATTTCTGAAAAAAACTTTTTTGTATTTCTGAGAACTGGATGGCAAAGAGAAGACGGAAGCCTAAATACTGTGAAAACATTAGGTGGTCTGAAAATTAATACCCAGTTAATTACAAATATTTTCGTTTTAAAAGGGATGGCTAGGAATAAAAGCATAATGACACTTTCAGAATTATTTATTTCCTTTTATATATTCTGAAGTTAGTAATCTTCCAGCAGTAGCAGTGTTTGCTGCAGTCACGTGATTTTAGCCCTGTGCCATTCCCACTAATTACATTTCTCCTCAATAGAAAAGATGTAAAAATTTTAAAAGGTTTGGGGATGACACCAAGCTATGAGAACCATCAGAGGATGGAGCACCTCTCCCATGAAATAAAGCCTGAGTGAGTCGGGGTTTTTCATCCTGGACAAAAGAAGCTTCTGGGGAAACATTTTAGTGGTCCTTCAATACACAAGTACGGAGAGAGACTTTTTGGCCTGGAGTGACAGGACAAAGGGCAAAGGTTTTAAACTGAAAGAGGGTCGATTTGGACTGGACAAATAGAAGAAAATTTTGAGACACTGGAGTGAAGAGTTGTGGCCTCCACATCACCACAGATTTTGAAGGTTGGTGGGATGGGGCCTTGAGCAAACTGATCCAGAGAAATTGTCCCTGCTCATGGCAGGGAGGTTTGGACTGGAGGGTCTTGAAAGGTTTTCCCAGCACAGATTTTCCATGATTCTATGATATCTCCAAAATAAGGGATTAGAGGATGCTGAATATCTTTCTATTATAAAGAAACTCTGGGTGTGAGTTTTTAAAAAGGAGTAAAGCAGTTATTTTCCATCAAGATTTCCTGCTAAACCCAGAGTCAATCCTCTGTTAAGAGGATATGCATCTTGATGGAATTTGAGGTATTTCTGTAGGAAAAGAGAGAGCTTAATCCTAGAAGGTAATTAAATAACTTTTTATGAACTTTGAAAAGGGAAAAAAGAAAATATAGTTTTGTCCTTCCCAAGTTCATCCTCAAGATTTTATTTCTGAATCCATTTTAATTATTCAGAGTTTCCACAGACACCTACATGCATACGGAGATACATACATAGACACAGAGACAATATTGCTCACTTACTCTTCTCACCCCAAGGAACTCTCCTCTTTAAACCCAAAATCTTTGGGCCCTTGTAAAGCAATTATATTGACTTCAATAAATTACACGTAAGATCTCAGGCTGGAATATTATTGTAATGATTATAGGAAAAATTGTCTTGCTAATTCCTCTCTACCCGCTGTGTGTGTACTGATTTCCAGTCAGTGATTATATTATCTCTAATTGCCCAGGTGTGTAGAACAGTCAATTTTTCTTTTATTGCTGACTCACAGTTATTCCTGATTAACCAAATCCGGATGATGTCTTCAGATGACACTCTTTATTTCCTCCATTTTCTGTGTTATGGTTATTAAATGTGACAAATGGAGGTGGAAAACTTTCCCTTACACCAGAACAGACAGAAGCCTGTGTGTTTAAAATTTCATATTTGGGCTGGGGATGTGACAAGTGCTGTGAATTGAAGATAAGATGCCTGTAAATGGTTTTGACAATGTTGGAGAGAACTAAAAGCTCTAAACATTTGGAAAAAGCCAAACAACAGTGCGCTAAGATAAGTAATTCTGCTGTTCTCCTCAGAGATTGTATTTTTCCTTGTTGTTCTTCTTCTTGTTGCTGTAACTAATAGTTAAGCTTTTTTTCCTCTGCACTTCCCATCCCCCTTCAGGGTGTTTGATTATGTTTCAGCTGTAGCGTATTTGTGGAGCACTTTCAAAAATGAAAAGCAGCTTTTCCTGAAACTTGGCTCAGTTTAATGCTGGAATTTGGATCTTCTGGCTCCACGCTGGACATTTCCTTGGTGGCAAGACCAGCACCTGATGGAAAGAGGACGTGGAACAGAGCAGGTGGTGCAGGGAAATGTCCTGGCTCTGCACATCCAAGGGGTTTATTTTTGGTCTGCTTGTTCTCTTTGTCTTCAGTAATTACAGCATCAAAGAATTTACCATTTATGACCTTCCTCACACATGAGAAAAATCCCCATTCCGAGTTTTAGATTCTCAGGTTTGCAAGTACGTCTGCTTTATATTTGTCTTTTGGAAAATCAATAACCATTACTGGACATCGGCTAACACTCTGGTGAAGAAATGCCGTCAGTCAGACTTCTCCAGAGCATAAACTGATTGCCAGGAAGAGATTAGGAAGAAGTTTCCCTCCCAGTTATGTGAGACTGAAACGTTTTGTAACTTCCTTTGCATTTTTTTATGTTTGCCTTCACAGAGACAAAGGCATCTTTTGGGTTTTTTTTCCGTTTAAAAATGTCTGGGACACTTCCCTTGAATCCTCTGCATCATTTGATTAGAAGTTCCAACAGCTGGAGAAACATTTCCAGTTTGATCTGAACAGTAATAACAGATTTCAAAACAGACAGATTTAAGGTTCCTAGGCATCTAATTCAGGTAACAATACAAACTTGTCAAAAGCTCCAAGTCAGCACAAAAACTCAGACTTCTCATTAAAAACAAAAAACAAAAAACAAAAAAACCCCAACTATATCTATATCTGTCTATATCTATCTATATCTATATCTATATCTATCTATATCTATATCTATATCTATCTATATCTATATCTATATCTATCTATATCTATATCTATATCTATCTATATCTATATCTATATCTATCTATATCTATATCTATATCTATCTATATCTATATCTATATCTATCTATATCTATATCTATATCTATCTATATCTATATCTATATCTATCTATATCTATATCTATATCTATCTATATCTATATCTATATCTATCTATATCTATATCTATATCTATCTATATCTATATCTATATCTATCTATATCTATATCTATATCTATCTATATCTATATCTATATCTATCTATATCTACGTAATCTATATCTATATCTATATATATCATCTATCTGTATCTATATCTATATCTACAGCTCATATCTATATCTATATCATCTATATCTATATATCTATCTATATCTATATATCTGTATTTATCTGTATCTATAACTATAACTCTATCTATCCCCCACATACCACTAATATAAAACCAGCTTTGGAAATAATATTGACTGACAGTTCTAGGCAGCAGCAAAATATATTCTGTGTTCTATTAGAAATTTCTGGAAGGACGTATGGAATGGTGGAGAGTCATTTACCAATTTGACCTCAATTCTGTTGGCCAGCTTAGGTGATATATTTCTGAGAGTGAAGCGTTCTTCCATCTTGCCTTATAAAAACAATAGCAGTAATAGCAGTACTTTCCAGCACATTATTCCTGATGCTTTCATTTCTGCACATACTAAAAATCACCATTTGTTTCTCTGACTTTAAAAATAATGCTGCTGTTTGTTCACATTCAAAAGGAGCTTTAGAAACACTGTTCAACTGTTAATGTGCCAGAGAATGATTCACTAGGATTTCTGTAAGGGAAACAAGAATTTCCAAAACAGTGTGTTATCCAATTTTACAGTTTGGGGGTTTTTTCCACTTTTATGTAAACAAAGTCTCTTAAATCCTGGTCTTATTAATAAACCAGGACTATTGAGCACTGCGTTTCCTTGGGCCTCTTCTAAACCATGGCAATGGTTTAGGGCAGCCATGGATTGGGGTCAGGAGTGTCTAAATCTTTGCTCTTGCAAAGTGAAAAATGTCCATTTCAGTAAATGCTGAGCTTGGATTATCACTATTGCTTTGGAAAGAAAATTTAATTTCAGAATGGTACACAGTATGTTCCTCTGGAATTACAGCTTTGTTTTTAGTTTTCTGTACACATATGACAAGATTTAAGTAGACACAGCTTGAATAGGTAATAATTTATCTGTCTGTTTCAAAAGGCTTTAACAACAGCAGCAACAGCAGCAATAATCCTTAACCTGGAGTGCCATAATAAATGATTTGCTATTATAAAGCTCAGTGTAGAGGTGCTCTTGAAGAAGGTGAAGCTCACTTTCTAAAAATCATGTCAGGATTGCAAAAGATTTCATTAATATCTTTTTAGTACATGCTGTTGCTAATGCTTTAACCTGAAAAACCTCTGACATTGAAGATATCTTCAACCAGCTAAGTGGTGATCTCCCAAGAGGATAAAATAATTTAACAAATAAAACACTGTTGTACAGTTTTTGAAGGATCTTGTGAGAAGTAGACACTTCCTATTAAAGGGTCTTGTATTCCAAATAATTCATTCACTTTAACAATTATCAAGCCTACGTATGATTTTGGGTTTTCTTTAACTCAAATTGAATGTGGTGTGGCTGCAAGATAAGTTATCAAATAATTAGCAGCTTTTAATGCCAAAATAGTGGCTCTTTTCTGAGGTGTCCTTTTGTTTTGTGTCTTTCATAAATGCATTTTAACTGTAACTTGCAATGACATAATATTCTGAAGGTCTTGTGATTTTAAGAGCACTGAAGGCACACAATGAAAATCTTACACTTAAATGGAGATCCAGATGGCTTTTTCAACAAATTCTACAGCACCAGGAAGTATTTCGTAAGGCATCTATGGTTTTAAAGAGCAGGAGAAGCAATATGTGTGTTGGTGAGCCCCACAGGTACTCACTCTTTACATGTTATTTGGCTTTGGCAATAATTAATGAAAATAGAAATTGCAAAGGTCATGGCTGTGTGATTTTTATAGAAACCTCAGTCTTGTTTTGCCTGTTGTCTGAGCTGAACAGCCATAATTCAGCTCTGATGCAAATGCCACATTTCTGAAAAAAAAAAAAAAAGAAAAAAAAAAGCTTTAACAATAAACCCAATTCTTAAATTTTACATTTAGGCTCAGGTAGTGATTTATATGAATTTGCTGCTTCAGAAAAAAACCCTCACATTTTCTGTAATATGAGTTCATAAAGTGTATTCCTCTGTTAGGATGGCCACACATTTACTTTGATAAATTAAAAATTATCGGTCTTTCTGACACATACATTTCCCCATCCTAGTGTCATAAATACCTTCACAAATTTGGGTTGCATTCCCAGACCAAACACATTCATTGCTAGTACACGTCTGTATCAGACAAGTTTGGCTTCAGAAGTTCTTTTTCTGGTCTAGAGTTGACCTCCAGTGTATTGACAGGCTGCAGTCACAGCATCTCTTAACACTGATCTCTGCTCAAGGGGATATTTTTCCCCTAATGACTCTAAAATTATCTCATGAAGAATTCTTCTGGTTTCAACTTCTTCCTTGAACTCTGGTGTCCAGAGCTATTTTCAGACAAATATTTATGGATTTAGCACAGGGTTATGAACATGTCCGTAGGAACACCTCTGTTTCTTTTTGACAACATCACATTTTGATGTGATGTCGGTCACTGGGATAACCAAAGACCATTACTTGGTGAGGCTGCTGTTAACAATGGCTTTTCTAATTTTCCCCTCTTTTTTTGTTTTGTATTCATGGTCTGCCTCGATCTCTACCACTAGTTGTTCACTGTTTAATGTTTCCTGCATTAATCTGCTGCTAATTTCATTAATGGTGTTTCATGTGGTTCCACATCCATTGCTCCAAACTGGAGTGATTTAATCTAACTAATTCCTTTTGTCTAGAAAATCAGGTCAGGAGAGAGGGAGAAAGTTTGTTAATCTTAAACAAACAGAACTCCATTATCTTTTCTTACATCAATGTTACCAACGTTGTCAGTTCTGAATTAATTTGATACCTTCATTTTTATGAATATGTATTTTTAGTTTTATTATTCTTACTAACTTCCCTCCAGACTTAATGCCATCTTTTCCAAAACAGAAGCCAGCTGCTTATCCATTTTTCATCTCTACTTAAATTATCTATTCCTTCTTACTGCATATTATTTGCAATTTTATTTATGTTTTTTTCTTCTAGTCTGTGTGAAGAACTTAATATAAATCTAAAAAATACACCCTGAAAAGGTTTTAACTTTTCTTCAATTCTTGAAATTCCTACTTTACTACTTTTTTTTTTACCTCAAATGATGAGTTTAATTTCCAAAGTGTTTCTTATATTACAGCCAAGTTTTTGGTTAATTATGAAAATCAACTTGAAATACTTGTGAAATTAGTTCAGTTTCTTCAGACATGTCCTTTTACCTTTCCTTAGAACAAGAAAAAGTGAATGTTAGCATATTTTAGTTGTAAAGCCCTCAAGTTTTTCAAAACTCTCTCTTATTTTTCAAAATATTCAATGTTCGAATTATAAACTATTTTCTGAGACTTTTCAAAAGTAGATATTGCAGACTGGCAACACAGGAACTTTATACAAAGTATAGAGCAAGGTTTTTTTATTGTTGCAAGTTTATATTTTAACTATCATAATTGCTGGGTTTGGGGTTTTTGTTTGGTTTGGATTTTTTTTTTTTTATTTTAAATTTCTGTGAAGATTCTAAAGCACCAGGTCCTAAAAAGACCCTTTCAAAACAATGGTGTAACAGCTGTAGAGTTTATGGGTAAATCTTTATTATGTTTGTGTATGTTTTTCCAGTTTTTATTGAACTGCACAATAATTAACTTCCCAAACATAAGCAAACCGCTAAGTACTAATTCCTGAAATTCTCCTAGAAATACAAATGAGAGGTGAATTTTTGGAATGTATCAAAGACAGAAATTAATTTTTTAGGGAAAGAGTATTCCAATAGGGCTCTGTCGCATAGAGCAAAGACCTTTTTAGCATGGTTCCAGATTGACCAGCAAAAACTTTGTGTCTTTTACATTCCTGTATAATTTGTGAAAAATATTTTGTGTCTTAAACCAAACTCTACCTTTGGATGAATGATTAAATCTGCAGTTTATCTTTAATATTCCAATACTATACCAGATTTATAGATCATTGGCTTTTTTGTTTGAGGTTTCAATAACTGGCAACTCCACTACAGCTCCTGTTCATTTCACTTTTACAGAGTAAAATAAAATGTGTTTCCCCCATTTTCTCTGTGTAAAATACATGATTTCCTTAAAGTCTATTTCTTTTGCTACTGTATTGCTACATTGTACACTAATATTTCATGTATTTGGTCAAAGAAGAAAAATATGACTCCAAATATTTATTTCTACTGCTTGGCATGGCAGGTAAAATAAATATTGCCAGTCCCTTAATATTATTCCATTCAAATGCATCTCTAGTTTTTGCTTCCTCTTTTAAAACTAATTTTAAATCCATACCATTTCTACAGGAGTAAGTATCTAAAATGCATTTTCATTGATTTATTTTTTCTGGTCTTCCTAGGTAAACCCTTTTACAATGAAACTGAGGAAGATGGATATTTGACAAATCTTTCCTTATTTTACTTTGATTAATAATTTATTAAAGGCAGCACGTCTTTAGAGCTGCCGAGCAAATAAACCCTCTTGCTGACAAGGATAAGAGAATTGCTTTCAGAATCACTATTCCTGTTATTCACATGCATTTAGCAGTGTTTTCTCTAAACTGTTAAGTCAAACAGGAGATAGGAATAGGATTTGTGCTCACAATAACCTTGCTGGATTCCAGACCAGCACAGTTGGGTTTGTCTCTGTTTCATGTGTTCCTGGGCTGTGCAATCACACAGTGACTTAAGTCCTTCCCCTCAATATGTTGAGTAAGATTTCTCTTTTCTATTGGAAATATTTACTTTTTCATGTATGTATGTATGTATGTATGCATTTATTTATNCATGTATGTATGTATGTATGTATGCATTTATTTATTTATTTATTTATTTATTCATTTATTTGAAAATGTAGATTCAAGTAACTTCCTGCAGGAGGTTAGGTTAAAAGTCTGCCCTTTTCATCAGGGTCTAATTAATGTGCATTTCTGCATGCACCTCCTTCTGCTACTCCATAGCAAAAAGCCAATTTTTAATTTTATATTGTGATGAAGAAGAGCAGCTCAGATAGGCTTATCAAAAAAAAATCTATATCCACACACCACTGACGTCTGTGTGAGCTGCTCCCTCTGACCAGGCATAAATGCCAAACATAAAATATGTCCAGATATCTATGTTACAGACAAATACCTAACCAGATTTTTATAAAAATGCTTAATTCCATCAGGAATCATAAAATTAGCTTAAATTAAATGTTTTGCCAGGTTCCTGATTTTTTTTGTGCCTTACAACCTGTTTAAAACTCCTGTTTCAAAGCAGAATTCTGGCCTTCCCAAAGCCAAGCTATTTGCCTCATTATCACCTACGTTTCTGCAATTTGTTGTTTTTGAATAATTATGTAATTTATGGAACAACAAACATGTATATGTGGTATGTTCATTAGACCAATTTTCTTCCAAAATATTTTTTGATGTCAGAAGAATCCTTAACTTGATGGTTTGGGTTTTGTTTTTTTTCTGCTAAAAGTTTTATGTTCCATTGCTCATTTTTCAACTGCAATTTTAGCCAATACTTTAATTTTTCACTTTAAGAATGCATTCCAAAGCTCTTGGGGGAAGGCCCATGGCTTTGGTCTGTTAGAGACCATGAGGGCTAACTGCTGTGGGTGCAGATTAAGGATCTGTAGCTCCGCAGAAGTGCCAAAAGTGAATTCCCAGGCACAGGACCCAGGCTGGGTCCGTGTCCCGACGGCGGAGCAGTGTCTTTATGCACACGGGTGTGGGTAGATGTGGTGGGGTGTGAGGAAGGAGAAGGCTTTCTGGGATGCCAGGGGACACCTGTGCCAGCCTTGGAGGGAGGTCAGGGAGCCCTGTGGCTCCAGACAGGGCTTGGCTGAGCCCTGTCAGATCTCAGCGTGGGCAGGAGACCTTCAGGTGCAGGAGTGCCCTCCACATCCCTGAAATTCTGTTCTTTCAAGTGTGACAAGTGCCCACCCCATGATAACTCTATCCATCCAAACATCAGGCAGCTTGTTTTGTGGACATGTATTTCTGTGATGTGTTCTTTTTAATCTACCAGTCTGTAAAATTTTTTTTTTTTTTTTCTTATTATTTTTTCTTTTCCTGTGTCTCGGCAGAGCCGCCAGCTTCTGCAAGATCTGATGTTAAATAACCCGCGTCTCAGCCTTCCAAACTCGAGCCTTCTCTTTCTTATTTCCTCAGATGGTGGAGCTGAGCGCTGCTACTCTATTTGGATTTGGAGACTTCAAGGGCAATAGGCATTAGTTAATTAACTGTGGCTGTCTTGCTGGCAGCACTGATATTGAGGGAACATCCCAGCACAGCTTTAACATACACAAATAAGTCTTGGCAGCCTCCTCTAACAAGCTGGCAGAGGGTCAAAGAAACTAGCAGGGAAGAATACAAAAAAACTCCAGGCTACTATCCAAATACTGAAGGCAATAATGATTATTATAACCTTATAAGCATTGGTATCTTATGTACTACATCATTTCTTTATCCTGTTAATTAATTACGAGAGTTTCATGCGTGTGTGCATTGTCTGGCTTGCTCAGATGTGTGCTGCACTTTTCTCAGTGCTTGGAGACAGAAAAAAAATGGAAAGAGAGATAGCTTATTGGTGGCTAATGATAACTTCCAATTCCTCTCGAAAAGAAATATTGCTTAATAATGTCCTGATACCCTACCAGTAATGGACCAGAAGTAGTTATAGCTCTTCTTGCTGCACAATTTTTCTCTTTCAGTACAATAGCATCCACTAATGGGCTCCAGAATGGGGGTGCTGGGGAAATTGTCTCCAGGACAGTTATGGAAAGTAGGTATAGTTGTAGGGCAATATGTCCCAGAAGAAAGATACAGAAATTACACTTTGAAAAGCAGAAGATAGAGCAGGACTGAGAAGACAAATTTATGGTATTTAGTTCTTGAAGGAGGAAAAAGAAGAAAGAGAAACCAACAATGAATGGCAATTTTTCAGCAGCAAGAGATTGCATTAAGTAAACTAATTCAAACTTTACCAATTCAAACATTTCATTCTACCTGTAAAAACCTGCAAAAATCCTGAATTCCCTTGCTCTTCTTGTCACATGGTAGGGGAAAAAATTCCTTATCAAGGCAGCCTTATCAGTTTAGAAAATGTTTAATGACTTAATTAAAAATATAAAGTTATGGTATAATCATATTAAAAGAATTCTTAAGCAAAGGATGTTAATGCATAACAAATGATCAGTATAAAGAGTGACATGCCTGGTGTAAAAGTGAAATCAAAAGCAGATAAAATTTTTACAAAGCTTTATCAGGCACTCAAATCAGTCATGTTAATAGGCAAGAACAATCAATAACCGGTATGAAAGTCCATACTAATTTAATACTCCATTACCCTGTGAATAGAGAAAATGTTACATTGCGAATCTCAGGTATGAAGTCCTGGTAATTTTCTTTTTTCCTGTCTATATGCACATGTGCCCCCACAGAGTACAATTATCCCGTTAAATGAAGTTTTCATAAACGCCAAAATAAATCACATAAAGTAGAACGCCCTTTTTTTTTTTCTCGCAAGAATAATTGGAATCAGGTTTGTGTCACATGCAATTCTCCACTCTGAAAGGGGTCACAAGTCATGGTTGTGATAAGTGATTCAGGTTTTGTCACTCACCTGTGTGGATGCTCCACATCTGTTTTCTCAGATATGCTGAAGGAAAAAAAACAAAACAACAGTTATACTGCACAGAAAAAGTCAGAAACTGCCCTGAAAGAAGCAGTGACTCTATTTAGCACTGCCTGAGCAATTCAGGACTGCAAGAACGCATCTGATCATGCATGAGTTTGCCTTTATCAATTTCTGTGACAGCAGATAAGACAGATTCAAGTTCTTGGAGCATTGAATAAATGAAACATTTATGTGAACCGATAAGGAGCATTGGATTAAGATTACCCCAGCTGTAAAAAGCTATTATCCCAACCTAAGAATCACCAGTTTCATTTAAAGCCAATTCACTTATGAAAGAGAGCTGACAGAGTGATGAATTTGATTCAGTATGTGGAGATCAATAAATGC
Source organism: Origma solitaria (assembly GCA_013397895.1). NCBI lineage: Eukaryota > Metazoa > Chordata > Aves > Passeriformes > Acanthizidae > Origma > Origma solitaria. The sequence continues at coordinate 133,385 of VZRL01000417.1, read as the reverse complement.
TCTGTGACTACATCACCAATAATCACAAGAAATGCTGTTTGTTTTAATATTTAGATTATTATTTCTTCTTCCTGCACAAAGTAGAAGGCACAGAACAGACTGGAAAATATGGTGAATTGGAACACCTCTTTAATATCTCATGGTCCAAAAGGAAGACAAGAAAATCATGTCAGAGCTACATAGGTGCGGTGTGAGCACTCTTTTCTAGAAGAAGAGCCTGATCAATCTAATGAATACTTTTAGAGCTGTTGAGCATTTTTTCTAAGCCTGTTTCAGGACGTGCTCAGCATGACATGAAACTACGAGTCAGATAGAGCTCTGTGTCCCTGTGCTTTAAAGGAAACCTTTTCTGAGCTTCCCACATCAGGATGATGCCAAGTTTGCTCTGCCAGAAGGAAAAATGTGCATGTTCCTGCCTTCTGGATTTGCTTTATCCCTCTGTATTTTAGTGTTTCAGCAAAAAAAAAGTCCCTGCTTGCCCCTTCATCTGCTCAGTCTTTTGAATTGTGTCTTCCACAACCTCATTTGGCTGAGCCTATTTGAAATTTTCTCCAGGGATGAATGGAAGTGTAGAACATAAAGTGTCTTTCAGCTGAAGACACAGCTTAAATGTTGGGGACTGAAGAGAAAAATAACGAGTGACATTGAAAAGGGGCCAGTGTTTCACAAGAGTAAAGATGTTACAGGATTATTTTATTACCTTTGAACCCTGAGAGCTTTACAGCTTTGCTACATTCCCCCTGGAGCAATTCCTGGCTACTTCTTTGTCCTATATTTTAGAGAATAACAGAAAACCACTTAGACAGTGTTTTTGTCAAGCTCCAGTTCTGCAAAGGTCTTTTGAAACTTTTACTTTCAAAAATAAAGGAAAACTCCTGTGTAGAACTTATAAATTATGTTTGGTGACGTTTCTCGAATAATGTGGGTGCAAAATGTATCTCAGCTTCTTTTCATTCATTTTAATGAGTGTAATGAAAAGATAATATGTATTGAAATGCACCACTCAATCTGAGCAAGGAGTAGTATAGAATAAAACAGCTCGTGTTGCCCCTTAGGACTGCAATACATTAAGCTTTTTTTACTATTATGTGCTTTATTGTTAAGTGTTATGTGCCGCGTTTATAATTTAATTTCTAACTGACCAGATCCGATGGCTTTAAATCTTTCAGATTCTTATAGGAAAAGTTTCCTGAAAAAAGGAATAAGAAACAATCAGATGACTCAATTACCTGAAAAGAGTTCTACTGCTTGAAAAAGTAGTTCTCAGCTGGTATAAATCAAGATAACATCAAAGTCAATGGAGCATAGAATTTCATATAAGCAGAGTATTTGGCCCAATACTTGCATGTTAATTCTTCTAAATGTTTAGAGTGTGGAAGTTCTAGTCCATAATGAGGGATTCCAGATGCAGTGGTATTACAGGTTACAGTAATTTGCTGTTAACTTATTCTCTTCTCAGCTCACATTGTCTGTGAGCTCCACAGGATTCAGTGCCTCAGTTTTCTGAGACGTTCTACCTTTAGTTTAACTTTTCTGTCATTCTTTTAAATTTTAACCCTTGACAATAAATTAAGGTATTCCCCAATGAGTCAAAAAAAGTCAGAATTAAACCTGTTATTTTCTCTGTTTTGACATGAAGATGTAAAAGTGTAATTTAGTCAAAATGGAGGATGAGAACTCAGTTATTTGCATGTATAACTCTATTATTCTTATTATTTTTAATTAATAACGAGAGGAAGAGGGTTTCAACTTTCTTAGAAGAAAGGCACAAACGACAGACTTAAGAGTCCAAATATCCTCTTTACTGAAGAGCAAAATGTATTTCTGGTACAATAACTTCCCAATGAACTCTTTTCCAGCTTGCTCATAAGATCAACCTGGATCTTTTGAATGCTGACGATAACTTCAGTCATTTCATGTTTTGGGCTCAGGTGCCCACGTTTTGCCTCCAGCTGTTATTAGACGTATTATTGTCTTCTCCTTTGGATAGTACCCAAAAAAAAAAAAAAGAAAAGAAAAAAAATTGTCAATTTTGCCAAGAAGCACATACTTCACAAATATCGATTGGAGCCCAGAGGGGTTCCGTACCAAGTGGTGCAAAATGCCCTCAATCTACAGTGCTCCAGAGTGACCCAAAATGTCTTACTGTGCCAGAAAACTGCAGTTTTTTCTCCACCTCAGAGCCGAGGGGATAAAGGGCTCTGCAGCAAAGCCACAATGGTTGCCTTAATCTTACATTTCATGGAGCTGTCAATAAAGGTTAGTGACACCTTTCTGCTTTATTTGAAGGCATGACCGCTGATAACCACTCTATCCCATAGTAACTCTTTAAATTAGGATCCTCAAATAAAGCTCTAATCCTTTGAAGCCGGTGTTTTCCAGACTGCCAGCCAAGCGGATACTGAGGAGGATGTGTTCATAGCTCCTGGCCCACTATTTTTTTTCCCTTTGAAGTATGTTTTAAGGCTACTGTTGATTTCTGTGAAAGTTAAATAAATTAAATGCCTGTGTTATTGAAAGGTTAATTAAAAGGTGGCAAGCTGTTCTTCATAGCATGGCTGTTGCTCAATCTGCTCTGTTTACTTCTCAAGTAATTGAAATTATGCATCTGCACTACCTGATTGTTTTTGTTAATATGTATTAAACTTCCCTTTTTCTTTGGTGGTAATTTCTAACATGTACTTTTGGAAGAAGATTATTTTTTTTTTGTACTCTTTGGAGTTGGGTTAATCTTCAAACTAAGTAAAATATTCCTGTTCCTACAACAAACTTTCGGGAAAAGAAAAATCTAATTTTTCAATTTAATAAAAAAGATCTATGCTTCTGATTTTAATTTTATATTGGAGTTTCAGACTTTAAAACTTTTAGATTCTATATATATATTAGTATAGTTCTCAATTTTTTTTTTATACCATGTTATTAGACATAAGGTTAATAATAAGGTGGAGTTAGCATTTTTTTTCATACATGCTGTGTTCACTCACTTTAAAAAAGGATTATCGAAAAGCATAGTTATTCACAGATGACTGATTTTGGAAATATATCCTATGGTTAAAGGAAGAGAACAAAATATTTTTTTCATAAAGAATACTGAATTTATTGCAAAAATGGGCACTGGTAAAACAATATGGGTGGCTGTTATGAAAACAGGACACAGTGAAGAACGATACAAAGATAACAGGATTGTCAAAATAGTGTTTGGAAGGAAACTGTGAGGGTCTGAGTCCAACTGAGTCCAACACACCACTCCCATTTTTGGCATTGCTAGTCAAAGTGAAATGTATCCAAGCCACAAATGGCATCACTACTCCTGCAGTTAAACATCAACTCATGATTTCACAGAATCCAGAGAATGAATATCAGTAGATTTCTTTTTTTTTTTTTTTTTTTTTTTTTTGTGGGGGGTTTTTTTTTTTTTTTTTTTTTTTTTTTTTTTTTTTNTGTTTTTGTTTTTGTGGGGGTTTTTTGTTTTTTTTTTTTGTTGTTGTTGTTTTTTTGTTTTTGTTTTTGTTTTGTTTTGTCCTCAGGGGATAACCAATAGGTGAAAAGTGCTGGTAAGAAAAGCAATGTTAAACCTTCAATTGCCATTTTCTCTACTAGCTCTCTCTTTAGATGGCACTAAGATCATCCAGAGAAGATATAATTTACACCATTCAGGTATTAGAATTTTTTTTAAACTTAGTTTTGATGCTATAACCAGAGGCTAAGTGTCTGACAGGAAAATATGCCTTTATTGAGGGATTAAAAGATCAAACTTCAGAAGAATCAGGATTTCTCTGTCACAGGAAATCCACAGGAAAATGCAGAAATCATAGGGAATGTGAAAAAAAAACCAGTGCAATATAATTTCATCTGGAAATTGGTGTTCTGTAGATGTTAGTTTCCAGCCTGCAGAGCTTTACACACAATACTCTAGAGTTGCAGAGAGACAGAAAAAAACCCAAAATATCACCCACAGACAGCCTGGTGTGAAGAAACTACCACCCAAAGGGAAACTCTCTCTCAACGAGGCATTGCAGAAAGGATTCTTTCTTTAGGATTAAAGTGCTCACTTTTGGCCAGAAAATGGCACTAACTTTGCTTCAGATTCAGGTTCTTAAGGTTTTCCCTTTACATGATAAGAAGCAGTTGCTTCTCATTTTGGAAAGATGTTTTCACACGCCACCTCTGAGACAGGGTAACTCAGGTTCTGGTAAATTCACACCTTGGGGTGAATCAGAGTGAAAGAGCACTGAATGGCCACTCTCCATATGAGGCAGATTTATTTTAAAACTAATTGCAGCAGAGATGCCATTTCAGTTCTTTCCTAAAACAGTATAAACGTATCGCAGGGAAAATTTATACTTTTTCTCTTCTAAATTTAGTGCAATACATGTTTATTTTATCAATGTCTCATGGCCTGTGTTAGGGAAGAAGCAGGTGAATAAACCCATGCCTGTATTTACGATGAGACCCTTGGAGAATGTATCTGAATGTTATTTAAAGGAAGAAAATATGTGCTGATACGTTCCTGAAAGGACTAAAAAAATTTAAAAAAAAAATTAAGCAAATAATGGTTTTAAGTATTTTTTAAGTACTTAACACAGAAAGTGGAACATGTCAGGAGAATGGCACTGTGTGACAATCTATTCATGTTAATACCTTCACACATTAGATAAAGTGATTATTGGAAAATATAAATTGCTTCTCCTTGAATCCTTGTGTTTCTGCGGCAGTAAACAAAACTGAACCCGACCTATACACGCACAGGTTTCAAACTAAAAATATCCCCTGGAGATCTTATGATTATTTCAATGAAAACAAAAGAATAGCCTCTAACACATTCTTTCTTCAAATACAAGGAACCAAGCTAGTTCACTATTAGACACAAGTTGATGAAATTGCTAAAACACTTAAAAAAATTTGAAAAATAAAAACATTAAACATGACTTTGATTCCTATTCAGGTTAATGCTACAGAGCTGAGATATCTTTTTTTTGTTGTGATAACTATGCAGCAGAGCAAAACTTTATGAAAACCACTGTAAAAAATATGTTAAAAATATTGAAATAATAATCTTGCAGTAAGGCAAGTTTAGTGTAGGAATATGTAACCCATAAAAATGGATAAAATTAAAGTAAGTTTAAAAAACACTGTTAAATTTCACAACATTATACAGCAGGGAACATATCCTTAATTTTATTTTTTTTTTAATTTTGGTATCAACCACTTCAGAGATTTATGTGGTTTTTTCTTCATGATGTGCCTTTTATGAACACATATGTCTCGTGGGTACAGGTCTAACGGTGTATTGAGATGGGCCTAAATTTCCATAAGCATTGTAGCCCAAGAGGCTATTTGGATATTTGCTTTTGGTTTTAGTTGTATTTAGGGACCCCTTTTTATAGGCTTATATATACTTTCTGTAACAAAATTATATAGTTTAAGATTTATATATATTTAACTGTTGAATTATAGCTTCTCTACTGTTTCTCACCAACTTTTTCAGATGAGAAAACCTTACCAGTCCAGTGCTGAAGATTTGTGTTGATGTCATACCAAAAAGCATTTTTGTGGAGAGACGGCTCAGGGTTGAATTTAGGGGCTGGGAGGGGGCAGAATGAGATCCCTCAAAATGGAATTGGACCAAAACTCATGGAAAAATGGCAAGGATAGAAAACACTTCATTGTCTTCCTTATTATATTGTTTTATTCACCATTTCGGTGCAGTTGCTGTAACACTCAGTAAGGCAGAGGACAGGAAGAAGAGATTACTTGTTTTTGTCCCTGGATTATCTGAACTGCTTTTCAAAATAAACAAGGGGAAAATTAAAAAAGAAAATAGTGAGTTCTGTCACAGATTTCACTTTCAGTTCTATCATGTGGCAGGACCTGGAGAAAAATCTAGGAGCTATTGTAAAAGTACAGTTGTCAATTATCTAATGCACTACTCAGTTCATAATATTACAATACATCACAAGTCACCTTTCTCACTCTTAGTGCTTCTATGCCATATTTTATGTAGCCCCAAAGCATTTTTAACCCTCTTGATCTTTAAATAGCCCCAATTTTCTGTAATCAGTAAGATTTAATGTAACAGATAAGCAAGTCATGACTCATCCCTACTTGACTGATTCATGCTAATAATGCAGAGGTTGATCGTTCAGCTCGTTAATAGAGATGCAAATCAAGGCAAGATCTCAAGGCCTCGAAAATGGTCATCTGTACATTATACAGAGTACAGCAAAGGCTTTCAAAAGTGTAAACAAGATTTCACATGAGGAATTACAAAAAAGTCACCTCCTTTGTGCTAATAAAACGTGAGGTTAAAATAAAATGCAAAGCCGTGGCATTTGTATGTACTTGAGTGTTTGTACATTCATCACACAATGCAAAATATAGTATGCAGGAAAAAGTGAGGGAAATTCGGGGAATTTTCATTTTTGTAGATGCACGGTAGCTGCTTATTAGAAACGTTTAAAAACCTTTATCAGATACTCAAGGGAAACTGAAGATAAATTATGGTCTTTTTTTGTGCAACCTAAGAGGCCTTTAATTTAGAGAACACAGAGTGTGGGTACATTAAAGATCAACATTTTTGTGATCTGGTAGTTTGTATCGGAAAACTGTTTGGAAACAGAAGTTCACGGGGAAAAATACCCTCTACATGTATGAAATGAGAAGCTGATTGTTATATTTGAAGTGAAATTTTACAAAACTGCTATCATGTGAATCTTTGCAAAAATTATATCATTGAAATGCCAATTAAAACCTACTTATATGACAAAAGAAAGAGTTAAATTAAAAATTGTTTTATGAAACTTCCAAGAAAAGCAGAGAACCTGCTGCAAAGACACTATTTGATGAATAGTGTCAATGAAATTTCATTAATTTGATGAAACCATGTATATGGTTTCTTGAACTCTGAACATGCTATCTGATAACATGAAAGTATTACATTTTGTTCCATTAATCTTTTTGTTTATTGTTTTCTGTCTTAAGCACATTTGTAAATTTATCAAAGAAAAGTCTGTATATCTACCCCACCAGGATGTGAAATATTGGTTTGGATGGTCAACCTCTGTTTTACAAGTAATACTTCTTTTTTGTAATACACTTAAATAAAAATGCACTGATTAAAGACCCAATTCATCATTGACAGAGATGGAATGATGCATCACTATGTGATGCCACGATAATATATCATTTCTAAATCTTCATAAACCATGGATTTTTTCCTATCCTTGTGTCTTTAATATGTCAATGGTTTTGCAGCTTCTGCTATTGGAAGGTAATATTTTCAGGAAGTATACTTAAAGTGAGTTCATTTTACTGGAACTAAACCATCAAGAAATCATATTGGCTTTCTCATGTACTTTGCTAGATGGTGATAAATTTTCTTATCTTTAAGGCTTTTCCAGTTGCTGGGTTTTCCATCATACATGATGACTAACTTTATATTAAAATTTAAATTATTTTCCATTTGTTTTCCTCTTTGCATGGCAGGAACAACAGACTTGTTTGTCTTGCGGTGTCTAAACACAGAGCAGAATGAATGTTCTGCAGGTATGGTTTTCTAAAGACAAATACCCAAATTTGCAAGTTCATAGAATGACAGAATTCCAGTTAGGAAGGGACCTCAAGGATCGTCTGGGCCAAACATTCCTGGCAACAGCATGGTCCAGGCAGGACTGGCCAGAGCCCTGCCTAGCTGAATCTTAAAATTGTCCATTGTTGGAGAATCCACCGCTTCCCTGAGGAGATTATTCTAGTGGGTGATTGTCACGGTGAACATTTTTCCCCTTCTGCCCAGAGTCTCCCCAGGACTCCCTTGGACCTTTACCTCTTGTCTTTTCCATGTGGCTCCATGAACAAAGGGATCTCCCCCTCCTCTGCAGCCACCCTTCAAACAATGGAACACGTGGTGAGGTGTACCCTCAGCCTTCTCTCCTCCAGGCTGAACAAACCCCGGTGTCTCATGTCAAACTTCCCAGCCCTTGGATCCTCTCCATGGCCTCCTCCAGACCCTTTCCAGCCTGTCCACCTCTGTTTTGGCTAAAAGGGACCAAACCTGAAAACAGTGCTCCAGGTGTGACCCAGCAAACGCTGAGGAAAGTGGGATCATGAGTTTCCCTCTGATGGGTTTGCCCTTGTTGGGGCCACCCAGCATCCTCTTGGCTTTCCTTGCTGCCACAGAACCCTGGTCACTCATTCCAGCTGGGTTCTCCCTGGAACTGCCAGGTCACTTTGCACAGAGGTCCCTTTTCCCAGAGCTGCTCCCCAGCCGGGTGGATCCCAGCCTGTGCTGCAGAGCTTTTCCCAAATGCAGGGCCTTGCACTTGCCCTTATGGAACTTCTTAGCGTTTTTTTCCCCTCTCTCTTCTATATTGTCCAGGTCTTCCTGCAGGGTGGGCTCTTCCTTCCGAAGTGTCTGCTTCCCCACGTAGTTTGGTATCGTTGGCAAAATTCATCAGGGTGTGCTTGATCTCATCAGCCAGATCACTTAAGTGCGTAATAAACAGTATTGGGTCCAATAGTGAGGCTTTGGGGGTCCCATTTGGGGCAGTCTGCCCATTTGGAAAGGACCTATTTATTGTGAGCCCCCACACGTCACCTGTCAGACAGTTCCCCACCCACCCTTGCCTAGAAAATAATGAATGTGTTTTTTTTAGCAGAATGCAGTAGAAAACAATATTGAAAGCCTTGGAGAAATCTAGTTCGACAATGCTCCCGGTTTGCTCCACATTGGCCAAGCAGGGGATTTTGCCAAAGTTGGTGTCGGGGGATCCATGGTGGCTTTTCCTAGCCTTGTGCTTCCTCTGACTTATGGTAGCACCCAGGAGGAATCAGTCCAGAACTTTCCCAGGGACTGAAGAAAGACTGATGGGCTTAAAATTAATGGGATCCTTCTTTGAGACTTTGTCAATTGGAGTTTCATTTCACTCTTCTTACAGGCTTCTGGGAAGTCCCCCAACCTCCAAGGCTTCACAAAGAAGAGAGAATCTTCTAAGTCATGTCGGCCAGCATTCTGAACTGGAATAATTGGTGGATAATCATGGTGGATGATCACGGAAACACAGGATGGTTTGGGTTGGAAGGAACGTTAAGGATCGTCTTGTTTAGCCCCCTGTCTTGGGCACCATTCACAAAAAAAAGTTTTTCCAAGCTCTAATCCAGCCTTGAACACCTCCAGGGATGGGGCATCAGGGTCCATCAGCTTTTAAGCATCAAGCTTCAATTGACCTGTGTGGCCCTTCAGCAGTGGAGTCATTTTTTCCCCTTCTCTAGAAATCCAGGTCAACAGAGTCTAGAGGCTTTTCCATTGGCTAAAAGAGTTGAAATTGGAACATTCGTCTCATCTGGAAAAGTAATTGGACTTGTCAGTGTATTCTGTTTCAAGAAAAAAAACCCAAAACACCGTCAAACAGAAACAGAAAAAAATCAGGGTTCAAAGAGAGAGAATTTGAATGGTGAAAGCTGGCAGAGCAGAACTGAGTTTATCGACTAAGTGAAGTAAACGCTGGAAAAAGGTGTTTTGACACAGAATATTCTGAGATCTCAATGTGCAGGAAAAAGATGTGTATTTTCAGAAAACACGCACTTACACTTTGGAAAAGGAAATTAATGAGGAGTTCAGTGACGACTTTCAGTGAGAAAATTTGGTTTGAAATGCATTTAAAATCCTTACATAAATTCTTTTGCTCCTTCTACATTTGCATAAACATGATTAGGAGAATTTAGAACTCTGTTGGGTGTAAATTAGACATATTGGAATTACATTGATTTTCAGATATACCCCATCACCCAGAAAAATTATAATGAGTGTTTGTGATTAAAGGAAATGTGAAGAGCTCTTGTTTATTTAGAATTTTAGGCTGAGGGTGCTAATGAAGTGCAAAATGAAATTCTAGCAATTATGTAAATATGGGCACAAATAAAACTAGAGATATTGTTGGACTTCCAGGGAAAAGATAAACTATTTTGGAATTATCAAAAGATAGTAAAATAAAATAATTTTTTCGGCTTGTGTCATGCTAAGGTGTATCTTGGCTGGATGTGGTTTCAAAAAATCCGACAAAAACCCCCAAACAAGTGACTCAGCTTACTGTACATAATAATCTAACGGACAAGTCAATTTATGAATGTGGCAGTAGTTTGCTGGACCATTAATATAGTCTGACATCTTCATCATGAAAGGTAGGAAAAATTATCACTTGATGATGGGTAGTTAGAAATTTATCCTAAATGAGGGATAATTGATGATTTTAATAAGAGAGAGTCCCTACTTTTTGCTCTAGAAATCACAGTGGAGAACGGCTGAGGTTTCTTGGTAATACATGACACTTTGCACAAAAAAAGAAATGTTTAATATTTCTTCTTTTCCTGTAACGAGCAGAGATGCACTTCCAGAAGTACAAAATCTTAAAAATACAGTTTAAAATAGGTACTTATTTTCAGTAATATCGTTTGCATGACGCTTCAATGTTTACCTCCATTTGCATTTCAATAGGTTACAAACACTTTTAACAAAGGGAAAGATTCTAAGGGGCTAGAGGAAAAGGGCCATACTTTAGACATATACAGCTTTAAACTGTATCAGGCAGTGATGTTAGATTGAAAAAAGGCTATTGTGGAAAACTACAGGGTTATCTTAAAACCACCAAAGCAAGGAAATTTAAAATTAATAGATAGGATTGATTAATTTTGTTACTCTAAATGCATAATGCTATTTTTGTATTGCTTTCATATTTAGTTTTCATATGAGCATAGTGGAAAGAAAATAGAAGTGTCACTCCAACTAAATATGTTTAGTTTCATTGCAAATTTTTGGAGGGAGAGAACAATCAAATAAAATATTTGCACTGCTTGTTCAATGAGTCCTTATGCTCTTTGTTATTCATTGAACTGTAGCAGCAACAGAATGGCTAAATAATTTTAGCCAGTTGATCCAAACCTCTAAATTTTCAGTTGTGAGTCTCACTGGTGTGTTCAAACCTCAGATTTGACCATTCAAGTCACAAGAAACACTATGGAAAGACTTTTTTTGGGGGTTGCTAATATTACAAAATGAATTTTCATATTTGTTTTAGAGCCCTGTCTAAGACTTGTACATTGCCTCCTGCCTGCCTTTGTATTGCTTATTTCTTTGTGTTGGTTTAAATAGCAAAAGAGATGGATTAAATGACTTAAGTATTTAAAAGATGCTCTTGTGAGAAACTAAATCTCTGGCATAATCTCTGCTATCACTCTCCTTTACTGCCTCTACAAATTCTTCATTAGCTCTCCTAAAATTGTAGTTGTGCGCAAATATTGGAGTTGCCCTTACAAAAAGGTGACCGGATTTTCTTTTACTTAAAAAACTACTGGTATCTCCTCACCTTAGGTAATTTCATTAATAAGCATTGCTCCTTACCTAGAACCTCACAGGTGCTCTGGTTGAATTCTAAACAGACCTTAATTCCCAGCTGCAGATATTCTGTGTATTTGCTGATTCATTTCAGTATTTACCTTGTATTTCCCTGAAGTTCCTAATTTGTTTTTCTTCTTCCATAAACACTTCTTCTCCTAGTGATGGTGCAAAGATTCCAGACTACTGCAATAGTGATAAATGGTGTTGATGCCTCAGGGCGATACCTAAGTAAATTAGCTGCTAAAGCTAAAATGTTCAGTTTCAATTTTTGATACTGTTTTGCAGCACTGGCTTTTCATTCACCACTGAGTTGGCTTTGTTTGCTTTGTGATTTAATTATTCTTCCCAGGGTAAGGAAAATTTAGAAATGTATAAAGAAGACAAATGTAGTTTTGCAATAGAGACTATACAAGAACACAATGGCTGGAGAACAATCCAGGGAGCTCTGAAATGCAGAAAGGAGTTTAAAAGCTTTTAGAATGTGCGCTCTATAGAATTTTTTCCCAAAGGATCCAAGGACTTCTGTATTTTAAGACGCACAGGTCTTTAAGGCACAAGATCCTTCTTGTCCTGCCCCATCTGTTTAGAAGGGTCAGTATCAGATACCCAGGGGAGAATGGAAGAAGAAATGTTTTTTACCAAACAGAGAACTGCTGAAAGAATTATTTTTACCAAATAGAGAACTGCTGAAACAGAAGACATGTCTTCACATTAACAGGACTTTCCATACTTTTCCCTGTGATTTTTTTTCTTTAAATCCATGGTTTCCAAGTACATGACTCTTCCTGTAGCTAAGGCCAGCACAAATCTGTGTGCATTTGCTGTCTCATAGACAGGGAGGAAAAAATGTCACAACTAATGTGCTTCTAAGCTTGTTTATCTGTTTTTTCCCCCATAAATTTTAAAGAGGAATTTATGAAGGTGCTGGCAAACTGCACTTGCTTGGTTTCAAGGCAGAATACACAAGAATCTTTCAAAGATGCACAAAAATTATTGGGGTTTTTTTTTTTTTACCTGCACGCCATGCCACATAAATACATCTAATGTCCAGTCACTTGCTTTCCAGCTTTTGTATCTGAACTTTTTCATTCATTTGTAGCTCCTTCTGGGTGCCTGAGACCACATTTCATTTCCAACCCACCAGTGATGGCCCCCTCCTTAATCCTCCTAAACCCTTACTCCCCTGCAATAAATAAAATATATTCTACTCTTTAATTATAAGTCCTTATCCTTTATTGATACGTCCAGAAAATACACAGAGCTCCATCATTCACAGGCATAATCTCGTGCCTGACACTGCTGACACATTAAATACTGAAATAAATATTTTGATAAAACAAGTTAGAAACAATCACGTTTCAGTTTAATTTCATGTATTAACTTCTCCCTATGCAGTTTATTTTTTTTAAATGGTCAGCTGTTTTATTTCTGCATTTAAAGTTTTGGAATGCTGAAAATATATTTGGATAGATTCAGGTATCAAATAAGAATGTAATTTAAGTCCATTTGCCCTGAAAGATATGAATTTCTTTCTATTTAAATGCCTTGGAGAAATATTCTTAGCTAATATATTTTCTAAAAATCCAGTCCTCTTTATCACCAAATTTCACCAAACAAAATTGGAATTTTCCATGGGGAAAGGAAATGCTTTGATTTGAAACCCTCATGTTCAAGTTGATAGTTTTGTTTTGAATTTGCTGTTTAAATTGTGATAATTAAATATTTTAATTTCATTGTTTGAGGTGCTTTTTACTCTTAATTGTTCATGGTCAAGTAATATTTACACTAAATCAGTATTATATAATGACAAAAATACAGGCTTTTTGTTGGAGAGAGTATCAATCTTTCAATCAACAGTATTTGTTCCTTTATTAAAACAAATCTCATCCCTTGGGAGAAATTTATATTTTAGGTAAGTGGGGCAGACAAAAGTCTTTGGTTGACAAAAATACCCAAACCTCCACTGAGAAGGAAAACTCTGCTAATTACAGGTGCAAGTTAAATAAACCCACCATTATTTTTCTATCAAATAAAAATTACAGCATTGTGAAGGATTCACAGCTCATTAGCCAACAGCTGCTTAGCTCAAGTGGCTCTGGCCTCAAAAGTATCTCGAGTTTAATTGTTTTAGAGCCCTTAGACAGCAGCCAAGCCCTGTGAGCAGAGAACTGTGGATTTGCTTTTCCAGGAAATATTTCCAAAAGTATTTTTTTTTTCCCTTTTCTTTTTCACTCTCTCTGGTTGCAAAAATTTTTGAACAGAAAAAAACTCCCAAACAAACAACAAAGACAACAACAAAAAATCCAACATGAAATATCAGTGAACCTACTTGTACATTTTTGATTGAAATGTGTCTTGTACCGCAGGCATGACTGAGAAGAAAATTTCACTGGGCTATCCTGAATGAGAAGAAATGTATGAGTGGCATAAGTGTAAAGGGCACAATTTAATGACAAGGACTAAATAGATGTTGACAATAATGTAGAGTTAGTTGGTTATACAGTAAGTTGGGTAGTATTTCTTTTCTCACAGAAATAATAGTGATAAATGCTGATACATTAATTCTTTTAAAGGTACTGTTTCAGAAAATAACATAATGCAATGCATATACCTAAAATATTGTACATTTCCTCATAAAACCATCACACTGGAATGTGTTATGGCTCCGCCTGTTGATTTCTTTCAAATTCTATATTTTCATTATGTGATTTGGAATAGCTGAAGTTGATATCAAACGCATTGTAACTTGTTTGTATTGTATTATTTGAGTTTCCTGTGTCTGGTCTTTGTCCTTACTTTAGATTCTGTTAATTCCTCTTGCAAACAGATATCTCAAACCCGTTTGCCACTCTTATTTCAATGCCATTATTCTCTACTGAAAACTACCTGAAATTTCATTTCCAAGTCTAGAAGAAGTTTTAGGAAAAAATGTCAGATGTCAAATTAGGGTCTCCTATGGAAGGTATAGAAGTTGAGTGTGCATTTTTATTTCCATTGGAAAAGAACTTGAGGTAGTGGCTTTCCAAATGATTGATCTAAGCCATTACTGAAACTGCAGCTTTTATTAGTTTTTGACCATAATTTTCTTTTATGATGCCATTGACTTCACTAAGAAATTTTACTGGAGATTGAAGTCCTTAATAGCAATATCTGAGTAAATGTGTTATTAGAAAATAATGAGTTCAAATGGGTTATAAAAATTTCAGGGAAACTTGTGAGATTTTATATTGAAGAGGTCAGAGGCAGCAAAAACGTCCCCCAGTAAAAAAAACCAAATTGTAAGCATGGAAAGACAAAACTGTTTGGATTGAGTGAAACTGGAGGCCCCACAGATAAGTTTTTTCTCAGAGCAAGTCCAAAGATTCTCTACACCAAACATTCCAAAGCTGAAACCTCTCATAATGAATTTTTTTTCCCCCCAACTGCTTTCAATTTTTATTTCTCTATAAGAGCTGTGTTGAAAGAGAATGATCTACAAGATTAAAACTGTGTTTGATATGGTGCAGAAGGGATACAGTTATTTTTCTCTTTTTAATTTTTTAGACCATGACACCAAAAGTGATTTAAAAGATGAAACATGGGTTTTACCTGTGAACTAATGCAATTAATTTCCAGAATCAGGAGACCCCAGGGACTTCAGCTTCAGGGAACAAGAATTTTATTTTTCTTATATTGAGGAATAATTTAATTCATATGAAGTATATTGTAAAAGTATGTGTCTGACTCTGAGTGATCAACACAGTGATGGATCGTATCAGGTCTATTGCAATTTTTAGACAAATTTATTTAGATTGTTTTTTAGAAATAGAGAAGATTAACACAGCACAGTGTCTAATGTTCAATCCATGCAATATATTTTTGGGTAAGGATCTACTTACTTTTTACGCACATATAAAGCTTTTCAGCACTTAAGTGAATCATAAATATCTGTGGTATTAATCAGCAGTGACAATGCATCCATTTAACTTGTTCTATTCCGTGGTTAGGTTAAATAAATTTTGTGGCTTTCATGAAATAGGAGAAAATAATCAAACTCTAAATATTTTTGCAGCTAATGTATACAGAATCATGATCTAATTATGATCAGGTCACCATGGCTGCCATAGCAGGGAGTAATTCTGAATTTGAGTCAAGACCTTTCACATTAATAGACATTAATGACTTCAATATTGAAAATCGTGCTTTTCAATATTAGCACAATGAGGAGGGCCTGAAGGCAATTGCGAAATTTTGTCTGATAAGTCTAAAAAAACCACAAAAATGAATAAGTATTTATATATTCTTTTTGTATCCAATACAACATCCAATGAAAGAACAACTTCCTTTTGCTGTCCAAATACCAAGTTCTGTGCAAAGACCAGTTTGCTTGGTCTCCATGGGCTTTATTTGCTGGTTGATTCCTTAAAAAAGGTGTGTTGTTGATATCAGATGGTAGGAATTTTCTTCAGGAAGGTGGATTTTCTATTTCTAAAATATATGAATATTTTAGAAATAAACTGGTGTCAATACAGTAGTTTCTTTGGATTTTCTAAGTAAAAATATAAAAGCCATTAATGCTTTGGTATTTTTTTTTAACAGTAAAACTATTTAGCAGAAAGAAAATATTTTAGAATGAGTGAACGAATCTGTTATATTCACAGTTTGTGAAGGGAATCCTTCTGTACTTCATCTCACCATGTCCATTGTGGATTTGGCACATGTTCCTCGATGGGATTGATTCCTCCTACTCCAGTGTCACCCTATAATAGCCCCGAAGCTCTATGGACAGACACATCTGATTGTGTACTAAGTGAAAACTTTTTTTT